>JAQQSZ010005766.1:0-13788 GCA_028646595.1 Phalanger gymnotis | reverse complement strand
AGGGAGGGCTGACTGGGGAACAGGACAACCAGAATATACGCCATCTTGGAGTGGTGGGGCGGGTAGAAATGAGAAAATTTGTTATTCAAACTCCTGTGAAAATCAATGCTGAAAACTAAATATATTAAATAATAAAAAAAGAATGCCACCCCCACTTTCTAAAGCTTCATCCTTAATTCCTGATAAAATTAATTGATAAGTCCATCTTTCAGACCACTTTTCTTTCCTTTTTTAGGAAATAACTACATATGAAAATAGCTATCTGGATATATTTGTGTAAAGAATGTGTTACGAGTATGACCATATTGCATTATAAATATTGTTGTAACACCATAATAAAATGCGTAAATAATACACATCAGTAGTTAAGCATGGAATGACTCACTTATCAGTCCATTCATCTGCATTGCTTAGATAAGAATTCACTGTATGCTGTAATTGTAAGGTCCTGAAGAAAGAGTTGAGATAGAGAGTAAGGATACATATTTGAGAATTTGCCTGAGGCCAGGAATATTTATCAATTTATCACTATGATGGCATCTCTTATAACTCTAAATGCTCTTTCATTCAATAACTATTTATTAAGTACCTGCTAGATAATGTGCTTGAAACTAGTAACACGAAGACAGAAATGAAATTGTCCCTACCCTCAAAGGAGCCACATTCTGTTGAGGGAGAAATAACATGCAGACAGACAAGTAAACACAACATATATGGAAAGGGGGGAAAGTATTCATTAAGCAGTTACTGTGTGCTGGGCACTGTGTTAAGTACATCAGAAACATTGCCTCTTTCTAGCCTCACACCTCTGGGAGATGCTGTTATTATCTCCATTTTACCATCGGGAAAATTGAATCAGACAGAGGTTGTAATGTGCCCAGGGTTACATGGCTAAGAATTATTCGAAGCAACTTGGGTCTTCCTGGCTCCAAGCCCAGTGCTCTATCCATTATGCCACCCAGCCTGGAGTAGAGGGGCACAAGATGGTACACTGACAATTGAGGGTACCAGGAATGACCCTGAGTAGGAGGCAGCACTTGAGTTGAGCCTTGAAGAAGACAAAAGGATTTTGGGAGATTAAGTTGAGGAGAGAGTACATTGAAGGCTTTGAGAGAGGCAGTCATAGGTAACCTATTCAAAGGCATAGAGACAGTAAATGTAATGGTATGTAAGGTTTAAGTGACTTGACAAGTAGTCAGCTTCAAAGATTGGATTTGAACCCAGGTCCTGTGACTCCAGAGACATTGGTATTTTCACTGTATCACATTGCCTCCTTAGGCTGATTTCTGTTCTAAGAGCAAGGCAACTGAGAGTATTTTAGGAGCATCTAGGTGACTCTTTGGATAGTTCCAGGCCTGGAATCAAGAAGACCTGAGTTCAAATCCAGCCCTAGACACTAGCCATGTGACCCTGGACAAGTCATTTAACCTCTATTTGCTTCAGTTTCCTCTTCTGTAAAGGCAAGATAATAATGGCACCTACCTCCCAGGATTGTTGTGAGGATCAAAAAGATAATAATTATCAATCGCTTAGCACAGTGCCTAGCTCATAGTAGGCACTATATAAATGGTAGCTGCTATTATTATTTTTATTGTTAGGGACTTGATGAGAAGAGGTAAGAGAATGAGAAACTATCCCGAGATAGTTAAAACAAGTAGATGTTGTTTGTGGCAGGAGTTCATCTTAAGTCTTTCAACCCATTTGTAGGTTTTACATTTTATTGTGTACTGCCTTGTGACTTCTATTTCTTTCTTGAATTTTATTAAATATTTTCTGTTTAATTGACTCCACGTTTTGTTTTTGTCTCCTCGACTAAGCACCATGATAACAGAAACTCTTCTGCTGTTCTCTGTCTTCCTTGCAAAATACTCAAAATATTGATTAACTCTATCTTAAATCTCACTTAGCTCTGTCAAACTAGGACCCTTTGGACTAGTATGACTGTCTTAAGAAAATAAGGTAGACAAATATTGTCACCTGTAGCTATGTAACTGTCTACTATATCTGACTTGCAGAGGCAAGAAGTTATGTAACATGATTTCCATTGCAGTCACCAAGCTAGTAGTTTGTCTAGTTTTAAGCTTTATTTCATTGTTTTCTTGTTTAATATTTTATCACCTAGCAACTAGTATTTCCAAACAATGATGTTCCAACTTAAGAACTTGAAATTGTGACACCAGAAATTGGTTTTCCGAATCAACAGACCTTAGTTTGGCTAAGCAATTCCATATAGCTTGAAGGGTCTATGTGAAGTCTGGTGGATACAAACAGTCTCTTGCAGTAATATTGCCAAAAGTGTAATAAAATTGTCAGAATACACAGGCAGGCAATAATTTCCCCTAATTTTTGTCAAATACACAATTTGAAAATGACTGCGTGGTTTTAAAAAAGAAAAGAAGTTTTAAAATTCTCCATTTGCAGTAGTTGCATTCATAGGTACTCTTCAGTCTTGAAAGGTTGTCATTAATGTTTGAGTAATAGTGTCCGTGTCCTAGCAGTGGTACAGAATGTACACATAAGCCAGTCTTTACTCTGCCCAGGAAAGTTTTTGTGTAAGGTGGTATGTCACATATAATATGTGTGAGTGTGCTTGTAACTAATCAGCTAGCACTTTGTAATGTTTCTTATTATTAGTTGTGCTCTGTTCTAGTGTCAAATAAAATTATGTATTCTCTTTTAGGCACAAGCCTGCCAGAAACTTTTATTAATTTATGACTGTTCTAATCTCAGATTTTTATACTTAGAAAAACATCTAAACTGAGAGTCGTCGTCGTCGTCGCCCCCCCCCCCCCCCGCCCCAGATATCTAACACAAGCTGTTTTGAAGTAACAATTTGTAGGATTCTGGAAAGAAAAATATTTTACAGTTAAGACTGAGTTTAGGTCATAGGTAACAATTTATTTCATCAAAAAGAACAAATTGTAACTAACTTCCTGTAGACCCCTAGAGAATTATTGTCCTAAAACCATTGCATCCCTTTGACCACTGCCTTCAAGGTTTCTGCCTTATGGCTTGTCAAAGGTGAATAAAAGAAAGAGTTCCATTAGCTGAAGTAATCTAAGAGACTTCTTTCACTTATGTAGATGTTCATTGGGCTGCTTTCCCTTTTCAGTCTGATTACTTCAGAGGAAAGTCCTTGAGCATATCCAGAGAGAAGAGAGCAAGGCATTATTTTGGAATTGAATTGATAGTTAAAGAGAGACTGAAAATGTCTCATCCTGATTAGTCCAAAGCCCTCAGACTTCAGATAAGATTTTGCTTTTGTACTGTTTCCGGGGGGGATGGGACAGGGAGGAACATAACAGTACTTTGCTTCCACACTAATTTCTCTCTTTCTCTTCCCTCCCCAAGTATGATCTGATGTGGATGAAAAAGGATCTCTTTGAAACAATTTGGAGCTTTTGGGTTGTTTTTGAAATTTTTTTAACAGATTGGAATGTAGATGAAGGAGAGTGAGGAACATGCCAATGAGATTAGCACATAGCTGTATATAGTTATTGGTGAGAAGAAATAGGTGCAATATTTGTTGTCCCAGAAATTTGGTTATGAACCTTGAAAATAATAAATCTTGGAAATACACAAGGAGTAGGGGGTAGTGTTAGGTGACTGGTTAATAATAAAAAGTACAACAGCTAATGACCTCTACATAATGTTTGAAAGTTCACAAAGCATTTTTCAAACATTATCTCATTTGAACCTCAAAATTACCCTGTAAGGTAGGTGGTTGTTCAGTCATTTTTCAGTTCAAGTCTGATTCGTCGTGACCCCATTTAGAGTTTTCTTGGCAAAGATACTTGAGTAGTTTGCCATTTCCTTCTCTAGCTCATTTTGTTTAGTCATTTTTCAGATGTGTGTAATACTTTATGGCCCCATTTGGGGTTTTCTTGGCAGAAACTGGAGTGGTTTGCCATTTCCTTCTCCATTTTATTTTACAAATGAGGAAATTGAGGCAAAGAGGGTTAAATGACTTGCCCAGGGTCACACAGCTAGTAAGCATCTGAGGCTGGATTTGAACTCAGGAAGAGTCTCCCCAACTCTAGCCAGGCACTCTGTTCACTGCACCACCCAGTTGCCCTGTGAGGTAGGTACTGCAAGTATTATTATCCTCATTTTAAAGATGAAAAAGCTGATCTCTTTCAGAAAAGTTAAGTGATTTGCCTATGATCACATAACTAGTGTCAGAAGCAGAGTTAAAACCCAGGTCTACCAGTTTTCAAGTTCAGCACTTTATCAGCTGGGCCATGCCTGAAAAAAATACCGTAAAACTTGAAATCACCTAACTAGATACTTACAGTCTATGGAATATTAATTAATAAATAGGATCAAGATTGATTTATCTTAAGCAGAAAGCTGGTAAACAGTTTTTACAGCAAATGTCTCTGATAAAGGCCTCATTTCTTAAATATATAGAGAACTGAGTCAAATTTATAAGAATACAAGCCATTTCCCAATTGATAAATGGTCAAAGGATATGGACAGGCGATGAAGAAATCAAAGCTATCTCTGGTCATGTGAAAAAATGCTTTAAATCACTGTTGATTGGAGAAAAGAAAATTAAAACAACTCTGAGGTACTGCCTCACACCTATTAGATTGGGTAATATGATAGCAAAGGAAAATGATAAATGTTGGAGGGGACATGGGAAAATTAGAACACTAATGCATTAGTTGTAAACTGAGCCAACCATTCTGGAGAGCAATTGGAACTATGCCCAAAGGATTTGTAAAACTATGCATACCCTTTGATCCAGCAATACCAACACTAAATCTGTATATCAAAGAGATTTTTTTAAAAAGAACTTATTTGTACAAAAATATTTATAGTAGCTCTTTTTGTGGTGGCAAAGAATTGTAAATGCCTATGAATTGAGGAATGGCTGAACATGTTGTGGTATATGAATGTAAGGGAATACTATGGTGCTATAAGAAGTGACAAACCAGCAGATTTCAGAAAAACCTTGGAAGACTTACATGAACTGATGGAAAGTGAAGGGAGCAGAACCAAGAGTACACAGTATAGCAACATTGTGTGGTGATTAATTATGATAGACTTAGCTATTCTCTGTGACAAATCCAAAGGATTCATGATGAAAAATGCTATTCACATCCAGAGAAAAAACTAATGGAATGTGAATGTAGATCAAAGCATACTATTTTTACGTGTGTTTTTTTTCTTTTGGTCTGTTTCTTCTTTCACAACATGACTAATGTGGAAATATGTTTTACATGATTGCATTTTTGTAACCTATATCAAATTGCTTACTATCTTAGGGAGGGAGGGAGGAAAAAAATTTGGAACTCAAAATTTTTAAAAAATTAATGTTAAAATTTGTCTTTACATGTAAATGGGAAAAATACTATTAAAAGATTGAATTCATCTTATTTCATATTTTTAAAAATAATCATATAATATTTTAATGAATATATAACATTATTAAAACCTTTCCCCCTTCACAAATTAAACCTTTATTACAATTACAAATTAATCTTTTTATATCCATAAATAGAATAAATTTCTATCTAATTATAGATGATTGTTTGGCTTATCTTCCTATTATATGCTGGCAAAAATAAAGAGGCTTGAAGGAGAAAATCATCCAGTACTGTGAGGTTCCTGTAACTTTGAACAGTCCACGTGGCTTAGTTTTCCCCTTATCTCTGATAGAGTACTAGAAAGTATTCCCCTCCCTCTCCCCCTCCCCACCCCCAAAAAAAACCTGCCATGAAAGTAGATAGAGAAATAGGATCAGGGGATGCCCAAAGTCTATTTCAATTTTTTTAAGCTTAGGACTTTCCCCTTCCCCTTGCCCCTTTCCCCATCCCCTCACACATTTTACTAGCTATCCACTGGTTACAGAATCCTTTGAATCCTATTTAACACTACAAATATCCCCTTTCACTCCTTTCATGTATTTAATTTATCAAATGCCCTCTCTCTGAGTCTGCCAGTCTCCTCTCTGTCTGTGTCTCTGTCTGTGTCTCTATCTCTCTCTGTCTCTCTGTCTCTCTCTCTGTCTCTCTCTCTGTCTCTCTCTGTCTCTCTGTCTCTCTCTCTCTCTCTCTCTCTCTCTGTGTCTCTCTCTCTCTCTCTCTCTCTCTCTCTCTCTCTCTCTCTCTCTCTCTCTCTCTCTGTCTCTCTGTCTCTCTCTCTCTCTCCCTCTCTCTCTCTCTCTCTCTGTTCCTTTGCCTATTTCTCTCTCCCCCTTATCCCCATGAAGGATAGATACAAAGATCAATGATAGAAGCCTACATCTACCTAACACTTTATGGTTACAAAAAGCTTTATATACTTAATCTCATTCAAGCTTCACAACCCTCCTATGAAATAGGTAACCCAAGTATTTTCCCTCCCTTACAGATGAGGAAACAAGTCTAGGAAGGTTAAGTGATTTGTCTGTGATCACAGGGCTTGTAATAGTAGTAGCAGGACTTTAATCCAAGTTGTCTAATTCCAAATCTAATGCTTTTTCCATTATACCAGGCTACTTCTGCAAACAGGTCTACCTGGCCACCAGGAGTTTGTTATAAGTATTATAAGAGCTAGAAGAAAAGTGAAAGTGTGATATATTTCTTAAAGAAGTCATTCACACCTGACCCTGAATTACTTTAACCAGAGAAGCAAATTACAATCCATAGAAATGGAAATTCTGATTGGGGAAAGAAGAGGTCCTGGATATTTAGCCTGGAGAAGATTTGGGAGGTAGGATAAGAATAGTGTAACTATCTCAATATCTGAAGGGCTTTCTAGGGGAAACAGGGATTAGATTTGTTCAGACTGATCTCAGATAACAAAACTAGTAACTGATTGACGTTGTGGAAAAGCAGATTTTTGGTTTGATGGAGGAAAACACTTAACAACAATTAAATACCAAAAGTGGAATGGATTTCATCAGGAGATAGAGTAGTCTCCCCCTCACTAGAGGCCTTTAAGAAAAAGCTGAATTAACAATTGTTGCAGAGATTTTCATGCAGACTTGGGATGGACTAGATGACTTATGAGAACACTTGTAACTGGCATTTTCTGATTCTATAATTTGAGGATGTAAAAGATGATTAAAGTCTGAAGCCTAAGTGATTGGTCACAGTGCTTTCCATGGTGGTTAGAAAGATGTTCTGTGGGGAAAATTAAAAGAATAAACGTGGCCTTTACCATATTGTTTTAGGCAGTGAAGAAACGTTCAGTTATATCAGAAAGACGTGACCTTAGAGGATTGAATAGATGGTAAGAGGTCCTAATTAGAATGGTTAACATGTTCATAGAGGTTATAAGCAAGTATGTCAAATGGAAGTGATTCTGCAGTGGATGTAGAAATCACAGAAGGTCGTTTAAATTAGAACTGTAGGAGATATCCATTGACTGAAAATTATGAAGAACCACGAAAGGATTATATCTCGAGAATTCTATCATGAGAATTCATGTAGCAATTTCCTAGAGGCAGATGGATAAGCTTGGGGAAAGTGTGTAGTGGAAAGAGCATTGGATTTGGATTACAGATCTGTGTGCAAATCTTAGCTCTGCTACTTGCCATTTCTGTGACCTTAAGCAAGTCACCTAACCTCTCTAGACCTCACTTTCCTCAAATATGAAATGAAGGAGTTGAACTAGATTGCCCTTCTGGCTCCAGATGGTCTGATGATTATATTCATGGTCATCATTTCTACTTCTTTTACTTCTGTTACTGCTTTCTTTGCAGGGGAATACATCACTTTTTCTAAATAAACAAATTTTAGATTTGTCAAAGCTAGAACCAAGAAAAATCACTAGCATTATTTTTCTTGATCGGTTTTATTAGCTGATATCCAGATAAATACACTATTATTACATTGACATTTAAATGCTCTTCCTGATGTATCTTTGAACACTGATGATGATGAAACCTTACAAAGTAGGGAACCTGCTGAGATGGAGCATAGCCTTGCTCCAGTTTTCTAAGTGCTAGCTCTACAGTCATCATGAAGAATGATAAAGAAAGGTCATGCATGTTTTTATACCTGCTGGAACTTTCAGTCAAAGAGGGGGAAGTACATTTCTCTCACTATTTAGTCTCTTAATCTCCAAGACTCATTCTGTGCCCTTTCATTGGAATGAATGATCAAAAGGTAATTGTATATCTGAAATGCCAGCAAATTGTTTGGCAGTTTTTACTTTCTCATGCAAGTTGCAGGATATAAAGATTTTCTTTATTGCTGAATTTGCCCTCCAGTAATGAATTACCAGAATGGCAGCCAAATGTCATCAGGTTGAATAGATTCATGGAATCTTTTAAAAGGTTTAAAGGACCTTTAGAGGTCTCCTAGTTCAGTCTTCCAGCCCACAGCTACCTGACAGGTAGCCATCTATCCTCTGCCTGAACATAGGTTGCTTTTTTTTATTTCACGAGAGCTGTACATTCCATTTTTTAGATAGCTCTAATTATCGGAAAGATCTCCTTATATTAAACCAAAATCAGCCCATTCACCCTAACTTGCTGTACTCTGGAGTTAAATAAAATAAATCTTATTCCTCTAACACAAGACTGACCACTCAAAGACAGCTGTTCTGACTCCCATATGTTTCCTTCAGACTGAATATCCCAGCTAATATTCATGTTGCCTGTATTGTCTCGATCATCCTTAGCCCTTTTGTAAATTTTAGGCTTCTGATAAAATGCCATTTGATAATTAAAAAGCCATGATATTGTTCATATATTTAGAGCAGAAAATGTACCTTTCTGTTAGCTGTGTCTGTACTGGTTTCTCTGAGTGGTAAATAACGAAATCGGAAAGGCAAAGATGTAATGCCGCTTTAGTACAATTAACTTTACATAGGTCTCCTACATCTACCCGCTACTTTAACATTTCCAGGGATCGCTCTTCTAAAATTACTTTTGCACTTATTTGTACTATATATTTGTACTATGATGAAGCTTTACAAAATAGGGAACCTACTGAGATGTAGCATAGCCTTTGCTCCCATTTTCTGATAAAGAAATATCTTATACATTGGTATGCCTGTTGGAACTTTCAGTCAAAGAGGGGAAGTACTGCTTCTCTCACTATTTAGTCTTTCAGTCCCCAAGATTCATTCTGTGTTCTTTCATTGGAATGAATGATCCAAAAGTTAATTGTTTATCTTTCCTTTTTCAAATGTAGAAACTAAAAATATAATTTACAGCGACCACCTGTCAGATAATAGTAGAGGAGATTTTCCTACATTGAATGAGAAGTTAGACTACATCCTCTAATACCCCTCATACCCTCATATTTCATTCTGCTGTTGATAGTATCATAGATTTAGATCTTGAAGGGACCTTAAAAGTCATCGAGTCCAACCATTTCATTTTACAGTTGAGGAAACTGAGGTAAAGCAAGGTAAAATAACTTGCCCAGGATCACACAGTAAGTATCTGAGGCAAGATTTGAACTCAGGTCATCTTGACTCTTAGCACAGTGTTCTATCCACTAAACCACGCAGCTTCCTCTTGGATGTTCTTTGAGAACACCTTCATTACAGAAGTGGTATTTGAGATAGGTTTTGATGAATGAATAAGGTATAGAGTATTAGGGATGAGTAAAAATTCCAGGTTAGGTAAAAGTATGACCAAAGACATAGATAGGAATAATAAGGAGGAAGACAATACATAAAAGGGGTTTGACATAAGGGGAAGAAGCATCTACATAAAAGCAAGGTGAAAAAGTCAAAAGGCAGCAGCAGAACTGGGAGTTATATGAGTATTAGTTCCTTAAAGGGTGGTTCTAGGCAGGAACTTACTAGTCAGAGGAGGGGACTGTAGGGATAGAGTACAGGAAAGAAAGTCATCTGAGAAAAGGCTGGAGTGGCTATTTGGAGCTTGATTATAGGAGACTTCCAGTGTCCATGTGATTATACATTTTACAGAAAGCAATAGGGTGTCACTGAAAGTTTTTGAGAAATTAGATTATTTTGACTGGTGCTGTGAAGAATGAATTAGAGGAGGTATCGAACGGAGAAGAGAGTATAAAGAGAAAAGAAAAGCATGCCAAACATAGAAGCTTGAGGTGCACTCAGGTTTAAGGGATGAGAAGAGGCTATGGAGTAGTGAGGGGCAGGAGAACCACCATGATGAGAGTGTGATGTCATAGAAGCTAGGAGAGAAAAATTGGGTTTCCAAAAGAAAAGAATGCTCAGAGAGCATCAGATGAAACAGAGAGGTCAAAGAGGATATGGTCAGAAAAAGAAAAAAAAAGATTTATCGATAAGTCAGTAATGCAGAGAACAGTTTAAGTAGAGTAGTGGGGATGGAAGCCACCAGATTACAAGAGTTTAAATAAGTGAATGCTAAGAAATTGAGCGCAAACTTTGAGAGGATGAATTCAGGAGCAAAGTTAGAGTTCATATCAATGGGCCTCAGTCTTTTTAGTAAGATAAAGTCATATACTAAGAGTTTGAGGGGAGAAGGGTTTTGGGAGCTTGAAAAAAAGTGAAGTTTTGGAACAGCCATTGTGGGGAATACAGTAGAGTCAATAAGCTAAATAATGAGACATGTGGCAGTGCGGGCCCAGTTGATTACAGAAACTGATAGTGGGTACAATGCATTCTTGTTCATTATCCTAGCAAAGTTCATCAACTTAGAAGCATAGGTGGGGAAAGGAGGTAAATTGTAGGAGTTGCTTGGGGCTGAAGCTTAGTAGGATGGGGAACTGCTGTAAGGGAAGAGAATAAAGAATAGAAGGGCATTATTGAAATTATAGATTGGATAGGGAGAGAAATGATGCCAGGATAGAGCTAACAGACTGGGTGAATGAAGAGAAATCAAGAGACTGAAGGGCTTAAGAGCAAGGCTGGGAAAGGTAACAAGTGGATAATGAGATTTTTTAAAATTAAATTTTCTTTTTTACTCATATGAGCTTGACAGACGTCAACGAACACAAAAATTTCCTGATACAAACAATAGATAAAGGGGTTTTTTTACAGCACCACCATTCTATTGCACAGCTTGTTTGGTTTTTTTAAAAAATGTTTATTACATTTAATATGGTGATTCCAAAGCTATGCTCCTTGTTTCTTTCCCTTTCTGGACTTCTTTCTACTCTGTTCTGTATACTTTTAAGTGGTGTTTTTGTTTTAGGAAAGAAAAGCCTTTTCTTATTTTTTGTAATGATCTCTTCCCCCCCCCCCCTCCATACTCTCTCTCTCTCTTTCTCTCTCTCTCTCTTTCTCTCTTTCTCTCTCAACAAATTAGTCTAGTCAAACAAAACAAGGGTATACACTGACTGTGTCTGAAAATTTATGTTTCATTCTGCAGCTCTAGTCCATCATCTCTCTGCCAAAAGGTGGGAAGCATGATTCATCATCTTGTTTCTGGAGTCGTGATTTGTCATTGCATTGCTCATAGTTCTTCAGTCTTTCATGCTCTTTTGTAATGCTGTGGGTCTTGTGTGCATTGTTCTCCTGGTTCTCTTAAATTCACTGAAATATAGGAGATTGTGGTCAGAGAAAGGTTTCACAGGTCAAGCTCTTGGAGACAGAACAGTTTCAAATGATGAGGAGATCTAGGATATGATCATCCTGGTCAATGGCTAAAGTAGAGTAGAGGTAGAGATGGTAAGAGTGGGAATTTAAGGACCTGCAAGAACAGAATGATAGAATGGCCATCAACATGAATCCTGAGATCTTAGGATGATGGCAAGGAAAAAGGTTGAGAGGAAGACTGAGCCAACCAGAGTCATGGACAAAGCATATAAATGGATAGGATATGTCACCATATAGTTAAACAGCATGAATTTCTAAGGAGAAATGGAAGAGATTAAGGTTACTTGTAGAGCCAAGGGTGTCAAAGTAGGAATATGGAGCAAGAAGTGATGATGGCATCTTTATTCTATATGAGAGACAGGGGGAGTGGGAAAAGGAAATGCCATCTTATAGGGGCATCTAGGTGTGTGACATCCTCAAGAGAAAGTTTCAGTTAATGCAAAGATGTAGAAGCAATATGAAAGGGAACCAGGATGAAGTAAAGTTTAACAATGAAATAGGGGTTCTAGTGGACGAGGAAGGATAGGGATTGGGAGGAGTGAGATGAGATGGAGAAGGATAACTCTTCTAGAAGAGGTTGTTAAGTTTAATTGAATTTGCTTCTGCAAAGTCCATGTCACACAATGGGTTCATATTGAGGATGTAGTCCTTTAAAATACCGATGTATTTTTTCTCATAAATGCCCTTCTAGTTACCCATTCCTGTACCTATATAGTTTTTAACTCTGTTCAGTTTTATATTTAGATTTCTCTCTTTTAAATTTTACCTTATTAAATGTGGTCAAATGTTTCAGACTGTTAGGATACTTTTGATACAATTTTTTTCTTCCAGCTTGCTAAGTATTCTTCCTATCTTTATATTGTCTGTACATTTGATAAGTGTACTATCAGTACCTCCATGTAAGTCATCAATAAAATATATTATTTCTGCCTTTTGTGTTCTTTTTCTAGATTAGTTTCTTCTCTGACAAAAGTCTTTCTATAGTGACTCACTTTTTAAAACATAGTTTTTAGTATGGGACATTATAGAAGGTCTTTAGAAAATCCAAACAGCCATCTTTTGCTCTCCATCCACATGATTTGTTGGACTCTCTCCCATGAGTGTTTCACCATTCCAGTCTATTCTCCACTTAGTTGTCAAAGTTATCTTCCTAAACCTCAGGTTTGCGCTCTCTCTCTCTCTCTCTCTTTTTCCCCCCTCCCTCCCTCCATTTCTCTTCCTCTCTCCCCCTTCCCTTACTTTCCTTCCCCCTCCTCTGAATCCAGATAGCACATATCTTAGATCACTTATATTCTGTGCTATATTGTGGTTATTTACATGCTTTATCCCCTTCCTACAAGATTATAATCTACTTGAGAGCAAGGACAAACAGTTCATATCATAGATTATAGAACCATAGCTTAGAGGCCATATTCCAACCCCTTTACATCTTTCTCTCTCCTTTAGTGCCTATCAGAGTGACTTACATGTGGTAAGCACTTAACAAATATTTGAAGAGTGAATGATGTAGCAAATGTATAATAGGTTTAGAGTATATAAGTGTACTTAATATGTCCTCACATTTATATGGGGGTAGGTCACCATTGTTTCTTGAAAATATATGATTCAAGATATGAATTAATTCCTTCTGGATAACAATTATAATTCATGTTACTAAAAGCTTTTAAAAGCTTGTTGAGAGGGGTGGGGGCCAAGATGGCAGCTGGAAAGCAGGGAGTAGCGTGAGCTCCCTACCAAGTCCCTCCAAAAACCTATAAAAAATGGCTCTGAACCAATTCTAGAACTGCAGAACCCACAAAATAGCAGAGGGAAGCAGGGCTCTAGCCCAGGAGAGCCTTGATAGTCTCTGGGTAAGGTCTATCCTGCACAGAGGAGCTGGGAGCTGAGCGGAGCAGAGCCCAGTATGGGCGGCACGGACCAACCAGACCAGGAGCCCGGTGGAGCGTGCCCTAGCGCCCTGAATCAGTGAGCTGCAGCAGTTACCAGACTTCTCAACCCACAAACACCAAAGACAACAGAGTAGGTTAGTGGGAAAAGCTGCTGGGGACTGGGATAGAGTTTGCAGTTCAGCCACCACCCCTGGGGCAGCAGAAGTGGGGCAGCTACACAACTACAGCTGCAGTTGTTTCTAGCCCCAGGCCCACCTGGTGGGAGGAATTAAGTGGTGGATCAGAGCAGGAGTGAAGAGCCTGCTGAAGATCTAAGTCCAGTCTGGTTTGGGGGTTCTCGGGGAAGGAGTAGTGCTGGTGTGGCAGAGCTGGCGCATCCCCCCAAGCGTGGAACATAGAACTCTTTAAT
>JAQQSZ010005764.1:0-13789 GCA_028646595.1 Phalanger gymnotis | reverse complement strand
ACCTCACAAGAGTAGCCAGGAGGCCACAAAAAAATAAGATGGCATAAATCATATTCACCGCTCGAACTCCTGGGTCCACACAGGGGTCGGCTCTGCTTCGGATTTTTTCCAGCTATAGTTTTCTAGCCTCTCCTTGCAGCCAAGCCTCTGGCGTTCTTAAGTCCCGCCTCAACGACTAGAGACCAGAGTCCAGAGACCCACTGGTTCCCGAATTGGCCCCTTTTAAGTCTTTAATCTACGCCCACAGGGGTTTCACACCTAATATGGCTTTGGGCCTGGGGCTTAGCGTTTAACAGGTGAAAGTACTTTCGCCATAAACAAAAGCCAAACTCCTCAAGGGCACCCGTTAAACTAAGCCCATTTTGCCTTACTGGCACAATGTTGCACTTATTTCCCCAAACCTAGCTCTAAGCCCAAGCATGCGAAGTGAGTGATGAGCCCATGCAATGACTCAGAGATGGGAGATGGAATTTAGTGTGTGAGGAACAGCAAGAATCCTAGTTTGGCTGCATGAAGAGGAGTATGACTGCAAGCAGAGGTAGGAGCCAGGTTGTAAGGAGCTTTAAATACTCAACCAAACAGTTTGTATTGATCCTAGGGAAAATAGGAAGTCACCAGAGTTTTTGTGCAGGGAATGATAAATCACAAAAGGAAATCGTTCTCTGCATAAATAGCCCACATCCATGCCTTTACTATGCATATCAATCAGCATCAAAGGAGGAGAATTATATCTAAGTTATAGTGGAAACTTAAGCTGCAAAATCCCCCACAGACTTGCCATTCAATTGGTGCCAATTCTTTCATCTCTACCCTGCTAGGGGATAGTGGTGAGAACTGCTCATGGAAAATCACAGGCTGACAGTTTTTTAGACAAAGGCACTGAATTCATAATAAAAACCAAAAAACCATAGCAGACAGCAGCCACAAAGTTGAAATTAAATCCTTCTGCTTCCATCACTATGTCTTGGGAGAGGTCGAAGCCCTGTATCACAAACAGCTCTCTAATACAGAGTTAGGCATTCCCAAAATCTTCTCTGAATTAGCATACAAATGAATTGAACTCCAAGTTCAAGTAGACAAGGACTTGGCTGCTATAATTTGGCCTGCAAAAAAGTAGGCTAGGACTTTGCTGCTCAATTTTATCTAACAAAAAACAACAAACAAACAAAGCATAAGGAGACAAGGGCATTGATATCTACATTCTAAGCCCACTTTTTTTTTTTAGGAGTGGGAACAAGATCTATGGTTTTGTTAGTATAGTGAAAATGTAGTAAGGAAGCTCTGTCTAACAATGCAAATTTGCAACTTATAGTCTAGGAAAGTTTCCTAAGCCATGGATAGGTTAACTTACCTGGAGTCACATAGCCCACAGGTGATAAAGGAAGGACTAGAGTCCAGGTCTTCCTGATGCCTAAGCTTGCTTTCTTTCCTCTATGATGTGCTGCTTATTGCTAGGATAAGACTGAAACTTAATCAATCAATAAACATTTATTGAGTGCCTACTATGTGCCAGTCTCTGTGCTAAGTGATGTGGATACAAAAAGAAGCAAAAGACAGACCCTTCCCTCAAGGAGTTTATAGTCCAATGGAGGAGACAACATGCAAGCAAATACATATAAAGCAAGTTATATACAGGATAAATAGGTGTGAGGTGGTGAGGACTTGGACCAGTGTGGTGGCAGTGTCAGAGGAGTGAAAGACGTATATGAGATATATTTTGAAGGTAAAATCGAAATGACTTGGCAACAAATTGGATATGGGGAAGACGAGAGAGTGAGGAATTGAGAATGACACTTAGGTGGCAAGCCTGGGTAACTGGGAATATGGTGATATCCTCAATAGTAATAATTAAAAGAGGGTAAGCACTGGAATTAAGAGAGGTTAGGGAAGGCTTCCTGTAGAAAGAAGGTGGAATTTTAGTTGGGACTTAAGGAGGTAACTATTACGATTCTACCCATACTGAGCCCTCATTATTTACTTTATCCTGCAAATCTATCAGCAGCAAAGCTCCCTTCCTTCAGTATATTACTTTATCACAGGGACAATATTCACTAGAGAATGTGAGCAAGAAGGCACTAGCTATCTCATCTCTTCTCTGCCAAAGTGTGAATAGAAAACTTATTGAACATGGAATTGGCTCATTGGACTCTCCAGTACCAGTGAGAATGGAGTAACTGCTACCAGAGATTCCTGCCTCATTTGGTGAGTCCTGTGATCTTCTCCCTGCTCCAAGGTTTTACCTTGATCAAGCTTTCCATTCTTTGTGACGAAAACTCCAGGGAGTCTGGGGTGGCCCAATTCATCTCAGATCACGCTGGTAAGGATATCTTTTTTTAAACTGCACAACTTTATTAATCAGCCTCTCTGCATGCCACTGCTGTTTTTAAACTGCATGCCTCAGTAACAGTGTGCCTCTGTAAAATTGGAATTGTAACTGTGCGCTTATTTTTGTTTGTGTCTGTATCTGTCTTGTCATTTTGTTTGTCTTTGTGTCTTTGTCAAATATAAAATGCCTGTGTTGTGTTTGTGTTGTTTATAGATTCTGTTACTTCAAAAGATTTAAAATGCAGCCTGCCAGAAAAACTTCTAAGGGATGTGGTCAAGGTGTTTAGAACACTGGTAAAGATTAATGAATTTTATACTTGAAGCAATTGTCCCAGTAAGCAGGACTAACTCCCACTTTAGGCTTTCTCCGGGAGATTAGGTTATAAGAAGAAAAAAAACTCTGCAAGACATATTTTTCTGTCATTTCAGCTTTGGTTATGCTGGAATTACAGAAATAAACTCAGATAAAATTGTGGAACTACTAAAAACATCTGAGCAAATTAAGGAGTTTGAGGATTAATCATTTTAAGATTGTAGGGAAGAACTTCTGAGACTTTGGGGGTAATTCCAGGAACTCACTCCCTTCTAAAATATCTTAGCAAGTTTTAGGGTACCACTCTGTAGAATTTGTTTTAAAGAAAAATAAGGATTAGATTTTTTAAAACTTTAAATGTAAATGGCAAGATTAATAGCCTCATTGTTCTGAAGCAATGAAGGAAGGCAGCTAGTTTAGAAGTAACACCAGAGTGAAGAAAAAAAAATCATAGGTAAATGGTTTGCACCTTATAGCAACCTCTTCTCAACCCATTTGATATTTGTGACCACAAAAAGAGGAAATATTGTTTAAACCAAAGATCTCTTATAACTCCCCAGGTCAGAGGCCCTCTCCCTCTCCCTGCTAACCACTCTCATCTCAGATCAGATTCCCAAATGCATGTGTTTAAAAAAATGTTGGAAAATGTAAGGAAATTTGAATTACATTCTGGTTGCAGAAATTTATTAGCAATGTAATGTTAGGTAAATTATCTTATCTCTGTTTGCCCCAGTTTCCTGATCTGTAAAGATAAAAATAACAATGGTACCCACCTCCCAGGGTTGTTGTGAGATCAAAATAACGTAATGATTGCAAAGTGCTTAACACAGTGACTGGCATATGCTGAGCACTATATTATTATTATTTCTTTAATTAAATGCAATTGTTCCATACCTGATAACTCTACAGTGGTTTTAAAAGTCGAGAGGTAATAAGATTAATGATTTTTATGTATGATAATTTGGAAATGAAAATAATGGAATTAATGTCATCTGAAGTTTTGTTTCATGTTTTAAACACATGATATTATTGTGTTTCTATATTGTCTTATATTGTGAAATTTGAGAGACCATCATAACACAAATACTATTAGACAAAACAGCTTTTTGATTTGAATGCTATTATATATGAATTGGGCTTTTAAAAGGATAAGATTTGAATATTTGAATATTCAATTTCAATATTCAAATTTCAATATTTGAAAATTGTTAAGTATGTTATAAAACAGATAATAATAATAATACATAATAGCAAATTTTCATTTGAAAATTGTTGGCCATTATGAAAGTGTATATGGTGGTTTAAAGAAGTAGTTTCAACATATTAATGATGAGTCAAGTATTAGGTATTTGTATATGTGAAGCCCTGGGATATGGGTAGTTTTAATTTACAAGTAAAGGATAAATAAAATGTTAACTGTTAGAAAACATCAGGAAAGATATTCAAGCCCTAAGTTATGGTTAGTGAAAGTTTGCTATTTAAGGTAAAATTCTTGGGACTGTAATTTACTATCACTTTGAGTTTTGATTACAGACGTAGTTGTCCTAATTGTGGCCTGTACTGAAGTCTGGGAACTGCTAAAGGTTGATGTCTGTGCCTGGGAAAAGTTTTGGGGGTGACCTTAGCATTGTGTAGGTACGATCCTCATGACTCTATTTCCCCTTTGTGCTACTTCCTTTCTGAAATGGAAATTTTCCCACCTGGTTAATCTTGAGCCTCACTTTTAAAACTCTGTGACTACATGACTGGCTGTCAGATATGACTCATGCCAGGAATCGAACAGAGCTAAAGGAGTTCCCACCCCCGCCGTTATAACTATGTTCCTCTCTTTCCTTTTATGGCAAATTTATATAATCAAGGAGTTTTGTAAATACAATACCAAATCTATTAAATAGCTGATTGATACTGTAATATCTCTGAGTTACTATAATAGAATGCAAGTATGAACATCTTATGATTTTAACCTGTGTTTGTGGTCAAATTATAATATAGGGATGACATCCTCCTAAGGGGGAAATGATTTGACAAAGTAATAAGATGAATATGAAAAGTAAAAAGTTTTCTAATTAAATGGAATGGTAGATTTTGAGAAAAGCAATAGGATTAGGCTGTTTTCTTTAAGAACTGTGTACAGATGTAGATGATTGACTTCCAAATTTATCTGTCATGGAAATTAAGGCTTTGAGTATGTTTTAGTGATAAGTTCTCAAAATGGGATTAAGATTTTTACACATAAATTTTATGGATAATGGTAAAGAAAGTGAAATTATTTTCCCATTATTAAAATATCTGTCTCATAATTTTGAAAGGAAGAGCTCATTTTATGGTTGGACCCTCATAACTTTTTAAAAGATTCTTATATCAGGTACAGGATTTAGGTAAAGATACAAACAACAAATGGGACATAAACAAATTCTCTGAAGTTTCAAGATTAAAAAACCAAGTTTAAGTGACTGTACTAAATTATATTAATTCAGAATTATTTAGGAACCTCTAGATTTGGAACCAGAGAATCAGAGCCCCCTTCAGAGCTGTCTTGAGAATAAAGCCTATTGTCCAAGAAAAGATATCTGTGGATCAGATAACTTCATGAAACATCTGGGACTCAAAAAGTGTCGATTAAATGGATATTATGAATGGGTTACTAGGATACAAGGAAACTTTAGTTAGCATTGGTGATAATTATTGTATTGCTTTGCATGATTTATGTTTAAGTTTTCTGGGTTACCTTGACAACATGTAAATCTCCCTTCTCAAAACTAGTCCATTGTGAGCCCACTAAGTAGTTTGATCTGTAACATGACATTAATATGATCTGACTTAATGTAATTATGCAATTATGGGAACTGTGAGAAACCTTATAGCATCATTTGAACCTAGCCCTCCATGGCTGGGAAACTGGACCATCTCTATGTGGCATTTAGAGATGCTGACTAGAACTCAGGTCCAAAGATTGATGCAAGGAGTTTTCTCACAATTGTCAATCAATAATTGTTTCTAAGGGCCCCTACAAGGTCCTTCTGACTAGTTCCACAGTTGCCAAACTTGTGGGTACAGAATCTTGGATCATCTGATGAAAGCCTTGGCTCCTGAGTGGATGGCAGAACCTTTGGGAGACCTCGAGATTCGTCTAGTATAGAAGCAGCTGACATCCAGATGCAACAGCTGTCCCAAGATTCCTGACTAGGACTGAGTACACTGTCCTAGTTTTTGCTCCTCTTCCTTTTCGTTATATGCCCAACCACCAAGGCCCTGATTTAAGCATGTGTTGGCATTTTGTCCCTCTACATTCTTGACTCTACTCCCCTCCACCCCACCCCTGCTTTTCAAGCAAACAGTGGCTAGACAAGACCTATTCAACTTAACATCTTGTCCTGACCCAACTGACCTCTCATGACATCTTGGCTTATACCTGGCTCTCTTTTATTAGTTAGAAGGGTAGGGGTTCTTTCGGACCCCCTTCCTTTGGCCAAAAGGGGGAAATGTCGAGATTTTAGGAGACACCCTATTTTGCAGAGCTAAGGCCCAGCAAGCAAGTTGTGCCCTGAGCTTGACGTAACAACAATCCTTTATAGCCACCCTCTGGATGAACATTGATGCAACTAAATCACAGGACTGATGGTCCCTGAGCTCAGGCAAGCACCAACAGGCCCAGACATGAAGCCCTGCTATGAATGGACCTTTTGTGACTAGACAACCTTGCTTCACTGTTGCTGTTGTGTTGCTATACTACACTGTTTGACTCTTTGTCTAGCCACAAATCTATAAATCAAGGTTCAGCTGCACTAAAGTGGGCCCCCCGACTAGGCTCAGGGCCTTGTCTGAATTGCTTCCTTGCTCACAGGCCATTTCCCTTACTTTGAAATTGAACTTCTGTTTGAATCCTGACATTCCTGTCTCTAGCCTGCTCTGTTCAGCTCCGGCCATCCACAAGTTAGAGGCTGATTTGGTCCAGTTGACAATTACATACAGAAATATACAACCTGCACCATAGTAACAGTGTTATCTATAACATTGCATAAAAGCACATTGTACAATAGCATTTAATATAACAATGAAAGTATGCTGCATAGCAAACAAGTCATATGCAATACCTAATATGTTGTCAGTAGGTGCAAAGTACAAATTACACGCCCCATGATAATTGATACCATTTGCATCAATTCTCTCATTGCTCCCAAAGTGTCATACCTGAGCCTGGTCACTGACCTAACAGGGCTAGCACTTCCACAGAAACTTTCTTTACTTGGGTAGGTCTGCATCTGCATATCTAGCTTACAGTCATAATTCCGATCTCATATATGGCTTGACTTGACTATCATTGTCCCCTGGCTCTGTATGTACATACCTTCTATTCACTAAGGAGCCTCCCAAGTAGAACATCAGGCAAAAAAGGCGGGCTCAGTCAGCAGCCTCACATCAACTGACCTCAGATTGTGGATATCTCAGGCTAATAATCCCTCTTATTGGGCTTTACGGGTACCCTCTATTCCCTAGGAGTGATTCTTTTTCTTTTCTTTCCCCTCTATGTGGAGATCTAATTTAGGGTTAGACTTCTCAAGTCCTAGTCTACCCCAGCATACAAATAAAATAGAACCAGAACAGAAGGTAAATTCAATGAGACGAGGACATTGTTCTCCACTCACTTAGTCAACATTCCTCCCTTTATTATGCGTATGTTAGCAACAAAGACTTGTTTTATTTTGCTGTGTTTTGGCTAGGGAAATACTTTCTCTCTCTGTAAATATTTAAAGGACTTGAAACTGAGTGGCCAGAGTTTCATCTTTCTCTTGCCTAAAGCTTTCAGAATTATGGAAGACTTCTTATCTGGTCCTGGAGTTCTGTCAGTCTGGTATTTCTTTGTTGTCTATCTGATATGATCTTAGGTTTTTTTTTTCCCTCTCTCTACTTTTGTTTCATAGGAAAAAGATGTCTGTCCCTGACACCTGTCACCCATTCTCTCCTCTAAATGCTGAAGCAAAAAGAGCCAATCTTTTTTGTCAATCTCTCCTTTTGTCAGTAAATCACCCTTGCCATCTCCTTGCCCCTTTCTGATTTGCTGAGCTCTTGTGACTTATGTAACATGCTTGAAAACATTTATTTTCTGTGATTCTATTTTCTGATTCTTCTTTTCTTTAGTTCTTGGCCTCAGCATTTTTGTGCCTCCAGATTTCAGTGTGCAACGTCTCCTATTTCTAAAGTTGTGCATCTTTCCCATGTACTCACCTCTGCCATTGGCTACTTTGAGGCTTCTTTTTTCATCTACTTTGTCATTCCTATTTATTGCTAGAACAAATACATAGCACCACAGGGTATATACAATCTATCTCTGGGTTTTTTTCATTTTCCTTTTGTGTCTTTTGCTTTTATTTCTTTTTTTCCCATTTAAATTCTTTAGCACTAGCTGTTTCTAAAATTTGCTGTGTTGTTCTATTTCCCTGCTTCAGCCTAAGTTCTAAATAGAAATATAACTAACATTTAGACCCAGTCTCTTAAATATTTCTTCCGGTCTGCTTACCATGTTCTTCAGGAAGTCAAGGATTACTTTTTGCTTTGTCCTTGTATTTATACATGATGCAAAGAATAAGAAAGCAGATACATTCCTTAAATACCATGTGGAATCTGAATTTTGATTAGTCGAACCATATTTTAAGTGTGGTGAGGAATGTTCACTATTTAAAGGAACTCTATAGTGAAGTCCTTGTAATGTGAATAATTAGCCTCCGAGTTATCTGTTTGGGTAAGTTCCAATGTGCATATTTTGGATTTTTCTCAACCAAAGGAGTACCTTAGTCATATCATAGATTTATTTTAACAAGTTCCCATCTTTATTTCAAATAAGGAAATTGTATGTTCATATGGTTGATTCCTTCTCCTTGTATAGCTTCACGCACTTCGATTTTTATATTCTTTCTCCATGGTATACCTGAGTAGTCTACATAACATACATCTGCAATATTGTTTTCATCAAGTCAGTCATGATTTAGTCGGCACAACTGGAATTCATCTGTAGTCTTTTATCATTTAGTTTAAATTTCCTGCATACTAGAAAAGTTCTTTCATTATCTCCAGGAATTTCTTACTTACAAATAGCATGTTCATTTTTTTCTAGCTTATTATAGGAAATAATTTAGTTTATTTGTAGGAAATAGACACACATCTAACTGTAATATGTTTTAAAATTAGCCGAGTTGTTTATTTGTGTGTCCTATATAACATTTTTTTTCATTGATTTGGGGATTTGCTGTTGCTGTTCAGTCATGTTTAACTCTTCATAGTCCCTTTTGGACTTTTCTTGGCAAAGATCCTAGAGTGGTTTGCCATTTCCTTCTTCAGCTCATTTTAGAGATGAAGAAACTGAGAGTTAAATGACTTGTGCAGGGTCACACAGTTAGTAAGTGTCTGAGGCCAGATTTGAATTCAGGTCTTCCTGAGTCCTGGCCCAGTGCTCTGTCCGTTGTGCCACTTATGTGGCATTTACTTTTCTCTTACTCATATAGTAAGGACTACCATAAAAGCATCATTTGCCAAAAGGCATATCATGTCTTTCACCAATGCTGGTGGCAGGGAATAGGTTGTTGGTTAAGGCTAAGCAATTTAATTCAACAAATATTTAATATCTAATAACTAGAACTTATATTGTACTTTGTGATCTGCAAAGGACTTTGTAGGGTAGGTGATTTTATTATCCCTATTTTATGGAAGAAGAAGCTGAGACTAAGAAAGTTTAAATAACTGACCCAGGGCTATTGAGTGTCTGTGTGTCAGGCACTGTGCTAGACTACAGCAATAAAAAGATGAAAATCAAGAGGTCCCTGACCTGGAAGAACTTTCCATTCTTTTATTATATCAAGCTTCTTTGGCATTCAGTTTTACAGTTCTGGGAAGACTTCATTTGTTCTGTTGTATATGTAATTCTGGAGCAGCTAAGTGGCACAGTGGATAGAACAAAAGGTCTGGAGTCTGGAAGGCCTCACTTCAAATCCAGCCTCAGCTTCATACTAGCTGTGTGACCCTGGGCAAGTCACTTCACCCTGTTTACCTCAGTTTCCTCATCTGTAAAATGAGCAGGAGAAGGAAGTGACAAACCATTCCAGGATCTCTGCCAAGAAAACCTCAACTGGGGTCCAAAAGAGTCCAACCTGGTTGAATAACAACAAACATGTAAATCTACACATTAATGGATTTCCACTATTAAAAACCTTCCAGTGGCTATAATTTAATTACATAATTTCCAAATTCTCCTACATGTTTCTTCAGGGCAGCAAGGTGGGTACAGTGGATAAAGTGCCAGGGCTGGAGTTAGAAAGACTCATCTTCCTTAGTTCAAATCCAGCCTCAGATACTTACTAGCTGTATGACCCTGAGCAAGTCATTTAACCCTGTTTGCCTCAGTTTCCTCATCTGCAAAATGAACTGAAGAAGGAAACGGCAAATCATTTCAGTACACCTGCCAAGAAAACCTCAAATGAGGTCACCAAGAGTTGGACATGACTGAACAACAACCTGTTTCTCCACCCCCGATTCTAGATAAAATGGATCCTCTACTTGAGTAAAACCAGTCTGCTCGTTGTACCCCAAATACATATAATGAATTCCTTCCTACCTCCCTGTGTTTGTTCACTGTTCATGCTCTTCCCGAAATGTCAGAAATGCCCCACTCCTTCCTCTTTTCATTTACCTATATCAAAGAAAACTCAAATCTTACCTTCTCCCTAAGCCCTTTCTGACCATCTTGCCCTCAGTGCCCATCCCTAACTTCTTTGAATCCACAACACTTGCTCTCTGCACTGCTTATTAGCTGCCTAGCTATGACATGGTAGAAAGAGTATGTACTCTTGGGGGTAGCTTGGGAGATAGGGAGCTTGTGTCGGGAGCTCTCTGCCTGTGTGATCGGTAAGACAAAAGATCTTCAAGAGTTTCTGTATCTATGAAATGAACGAGTTGCTCTGTGTCTGTGTCTTGGTTTTTAAAAACAATCTTTTTATGTTCTGTCTCCCCCAACTAGATTGTAAATCCCTCCAGTGCAGAGAATCTAACCTACACCTTGATATATCCTTAACATTTAGCTCAATGCTCCATAAATAGAAGTCGTACAGTAAATACTTACATTATTTCTACTTCGCTTGTAACATTTCAATGTGTTATTATAGTTGATTACGCAAAGTGTTCGCTTTTCAGTTAAGGATGCTCTAGTACTCAGCTACTTAAGGGTCCCTCAGTTTTAACCATATCTAACCAACACTGATAACTAAGCTCCAACTTGCCATGCCAGAAACACAATCCTTTAGAACCCAGTCCAACAAATGTTAAAAATTTTTGTTTACATGTAACTGAAGGGAAAACTATTTATTTAATTAATGTTTTATTTTTCCCAATTACATGTGAAAACAATTTTTAATAAAATAAAAATTAGGTTAAAGTAAAGTCCTAAGGTGAAAGGTCTCGTCTGGTTACAAAAGTTGTAAGATCTTTCTTGATTATCAATATTATTTTAAGTAGGAAAAAATTTTAAAAAGGAACCAAGCCCTATGAATATTAAAATTTTTGTTTACATGTGATTGAGAAAAAATAAAATAAAAATTGAATGAAGATGGTCCTAAAATGGAAGGTCTTCTCTGGTCACAAAAACTGTGAGATCTACCTTGATTATAAATGTTATTTTAAGTAGAAAAAAAATTTTAAAAAGAACCCATCCCTACTGGGGTGAGGGGTTACTCACCAGACCACACTCCAGGCTGCTTTCATGGCCTCAATAGTGAGATGGGGGAGTCCCCTGGTTTCTCCAGCCAAGGAGAAGAATGGCGGTAGTTGTGAGTGAAGAAAAATGGATATATAGGAGAGGTGTTGTAAAGAGAACTGATTGAATACGTACAATAAGTGAGAGTAAGGAGATACTGAGGTTGCAAACCTGGGTGACTGGTTTGCCCTCAACAATAACAGGGACAGATAACAGAGGAAAGGAGAATTTGCAAAAGTATGGGGAAAAGAGATGGCTTGTCTTGTATGAACACAGTGCTTCCAGCACTTAGCACAGTGCTTGGCACATAGTATGTACTTAATAAATGTTTATTGATTTAAAGCTAATTTGGCTGGACTGAAAAAGGCTTAAAGGGAAGGAAAGTATAACAAGCCCAGAAAGTTAGGTTTGGGCTAGTTTGGGAAGGGTTTTAAATGTCAAACAAAAGTTTGTTTGATCCTTAGAGGATATAGGGAGCCACCACAGCTCTTTGGGCAGTGAAATGGCACGAGCAGATCACTTTGGTAGCTGCCGGGAGGATGAATTGGAGAGCAGTGACTCTAGGCAAGGACACCAATTAGGAGTCGATTTTAATAGTTCAGGCAAGAAGTGATGAAGAGTTAAATTAGGGTGGTGGCCATGTAAGAAGGGGGGAAATAGTTTTCTATACCTGCTGCTTCCACTTATCTTACTCATTCCTCAAACCTTTCTTTTTAATTTTTGTAAAATAAGTTTTTATTGGTGTCTTTTATTTATTTACATCAACATCACTTTTCCCTCCTCCCAGAGAGCCATCGTAAGTCATAAACAATATTTTTAAAAAGGGTAAAAATTAGTATAACTGATAAATATATATAAAAAAGCCTGAAATTACATGCATTGTACAACACTTGTGGACCTCCCGCCTCTACAAAGTGGGATGCTGGGAGTATCTTCCCCTTTCTCTTCTTTTAAGTCATGCTTATTGCTTAAAATTACACAATATTCGCTTCCGATTTTTTTGAAGGGAGGATTGTCTTTTCCATTTATATTGTTATACTCATTGTTTCATTGGCGTCTGCACAAATAAAATTAATATACCTAGGCTAAGAAGGAAAGTAGTCAAATGAGAAAAAAAGTCTTAGTGTCAATTTTTTCTAATAAGGGTTTAGTAACCAAGATTTTCATACATATATGTATATAATAAATATATATGCATTAAATATAATGTGTATATTACATATATGTATCATATATGTATAATGCATATATCGTATTATACACATATATTATATTATATGTATTGTTGTGTTGGTCTTTTGTTTTCGAAGAGGACCATCGCATCAGGGAAATGATGACGTGACTTGCAGTTGACTTTGATTTGAATGAGGGAGGGCTGTGCAAGGTCATCAACCTCACTTTCTCCTCCAGAGCCATCATTACATGTATATTATATTATTATATTTTATATAATATTTATATATTATATACAATGTATATTAAATATATATTATATAATATGCATATATACACAATTATTCCTCAATTCTTCAATCTGGTTTCTGACCTTGACACTCAGCTGAAACGTCCCTATCCTAAGTTACCAATGATCTCTCAATCTCCAAATGTTATGGGTTTCTTCTTTTCAGTCCTCATCATTCAGGACCTCTGCTGCATTTCACACTGTTGACCACCTTTTCCATTTGTACTCTCTCTTCTCTCTCAGGTTTCATGACATTGCTCTCATAGTGGTCCTCCTGCCTGCCCAGACACTCCTCAGTCTCCTTTACTTGCTCCATTATTCATATCATAAACCTAATTGTGGGTGTTCTTCAAGGCTTTCTTCTGTGTCCTGGACCCTCTTCTCTTTTCACCTTCCTTCTCTTGATGACCTCACCAGCTCCCATGGGTTTAATTATTATGTGGATGCAGATGATTCACAGTTTACACACACACATACACACACACACACACACACACACACACACACACACCCCACCACCATCTCTCCTCTGAGCTTTGGAATCATATTCACTATTTGCCTATTGGATATTTAAAACTAGATGTCCCAGAGACATCTCAAACTCAACTTGTCTAAAGTAGAACTTTCCGCCCAAATTCACCCCCTTTTCAAACTTCCATCTTTCTTTTGAAAGCCCCATCATTCTTCCAATATCTCAGGTCCTTAATCTCAGTGTTATTCTCAACTCTTCTCTTTCCCTCACCTCCCACATTCAATCAATTGCGAAATCTTACTGTTTCTACCTTCACAATATCTTTTGTACCTATTTTCTTCTCTCCTCACACAGCAACCATCTTAGTTTAGATTCTCATTATCTCCTGCCTAAACTATTAATCATTTTGCCTCAAGTCTCTCCCTGCTCTAGTGAACCTTCCACACAGCTGCTAAAATGATTTTTCTTTTTTTTTTT
>JAQQSZ010005763.1:0-13789 GCA_028646595.1 Phalanger gymnotis | reverse complement strand
TGACTGAAAAACAAAATTATCTTTCTATTCTAACACTTTAAGGTTTGCAAAACTCTTCGCCTATGTTATATCATTTGGTCCTCATAAAGATGCTGGGTGGTAGATGCTATTGCTATGCCCATTTTGCAGAT
Source organism: Phalanger gymnotis (assembly GCA_028646595.1). NCBI lineage: Eukaryota > Metazoa > Chordata > Mammalia > Diprotodontia > Phalangeridae > Phalanger > Phalanger gymnotis. The sequence goes on along the minus strand of JAQQSZ010005763.1, from coordinate 13,658 downwards.
GAGAAACTGAGGCCAGGAGAGGTTTAGTGAGTTTCCTGGCAACATACATCTCGTAATTGTCTGAGGCAGGATTTGAATTTGGGTCTTCCTGACTTCAAGTCAGTTATCTAGCTGTTTCACTTTAATATCTTTCAAGTTCTATCTTCTTGGACTCTTTCTAGGATAGTGAAGATGAGATTGAAGTTCTTGCATTCCAAATGATCTCTTTCACAAAGGTCTCTGTTATGTTACTCAGGCCTCCATGCCCCAGCAGGGAGGAATTTTATTCCTGCAAAGGGGGATCCAAAGTCTTATCTCTCTGAGATCTCAAAACCACTTGTATGACTCGATGCTAATTAATAGAGGACAAGTAGAAAGGCAAAGGGGCAAATGACAAAAGACTATGAATATTTATCTCCAGTCTCAGAAAGACACTTCAGAATACTGGGACCACAGAGAAGTACCTTGTTTGCAACTTGAGGTGGAGGAAGGAGTGAATGATGCACAGGTGTCCTTATGTAGCGAGGTGTAAGGGCTGGGGACCTTCCACTAGGTGGAGGTGAACCTGTGAGTTTTACAATCTGAGCACCCCTTTTGTGGACACTGGGGCAAGGCCTTGACGCTGACTAGCAACAGAGCCAAACGCGCATTAATTAGCACTGAGGCAAATAGAAGGAGGTATCTGATTTCATTAAACATTTGAAAGATTTGTTATCTTTTGTTTCTTAAATCACCTTCATTTCTAAATATGACTGACCTCCCCCACCCCTGCCTTTTGCCCCAATTCTGAGAGTCATGCTTTGTAACAAGGCATAAACAAAAAATAAAATAAAATAAAATAAAAAGAGAAATAAAATACAGTTCAGCAAAACTAGTCAATATGTTAACTGGGTCTGACAACATATGTGATGGTCTGCTCCCATAGTCCTTTCTTTTTGCAATGAAGGGAGGGAAGTCAGGTGGCTCACATTAAAGAAAACATGCCATTTCCCAGAAGTGGCCAAAGATGTGAGTTGCAGAGGCAGAGGGGAGCAAGAGGGCGAGACTTTTGGGGATGACCATTGTGGAGGCAGAGGGTAGCAGCCAAGCTGTGAGTTTGCCAAGCTCCATTAAGACAGATGCGGGGCAAAGAGGAGCAACGGCAGGGGAGTTTCTGGACCACACCAGTTGCTGGGAGAGGGAACCATGTGTACTCAAGAAGGTCGGCTAGCCATAGAATGCCCAGAAACATACATCCTCCCTCATGCCAAATAGCAAGTTTCCTGAGGATTTTATTGAAGAGGCCCTAAGCCCTTCCCTACTGGTCTGTCAATCTGTGGGAGACTATTTTCCTTTGAATAGAGGCCAAGAATGGATTTATTCCTTGATTTTTCCCTGTCACTTTGCTAATTTTTGCAATTAGCTGCTTTATTATTTGCTTTATGGTTCTTATCTGGCTGGAAATTGTTCAGATTTTAGATGGAAAATTAAACTGACGTTGCCTCCCTGGTGTAGGGGGCCAGACACAAGAGAGAAGGAGACCTAAGTGAAGGCTGAGGCACTCTTTTCTTCTACTTCCATAGATTTTTCTCTATGACAGCATCATAAATATTTTCAAGGTCAAGAAAACACTTTTGTTAGTGAACTGTTCCTTGGGCAGAAAATGCCACAGTGAGTGGTCCTACATCCCCAGGCTTCAAGTAAATGGTGGAGGTGGGAGAGCTGGTATCCACTATTGCTAAAACATAGCAGGAAAGGATTGCCCGCAGGCGGAACAGAATCACGGTGGGATGCGAGGGAGAGGTCAGAGGTGAAGCATGGCTAGAGCCATTCCTAAAATGGCAGCCCCTGGGATGGCGTCACCAAGCAGCATAAGAGGGCATCAGGGTGCCAATTAGACAGGAAAGGAGGAGGAGGAGAAGGAGTCTAGAGAGAAATTATTTTATTCATCCCAAGAATACTCACTGAAATGGAATAGTTCTTAGAACTCCTTTTAGGTAAAGGAAACCAAAGACATCCTTAGCTAACCACTGAATTCTCCTAAAGTTTCTCAATCTCAAGCTATAATTAGCCTCTGGGGGCAAATTCATTTGAAAGTAGGGAGAGTCACAGACAGGTCCTTAGAGAGATGAGCAAATAAGAATACTGTTGTCTCAGGAGAGGGGATGGCATGTCCCCTTTATCTCATTTTCTGATCTCTACTGGCCTTCGACTCAGTTCCCTTGCCCTTTTCCAGGGCTTGCCTTCCCCTACTTACCCCCTTAAATCTCCATGGTGCATGGGTCGGTGGAAGACTACAAAGCATGGTTTCTGGATGTCTGTACAGAAGTCCGGCATGCATGTCAGCATCTGTGGCAAAGCGCTGGATTGTCCTACCCTAGTTACAGATCTGTCCCTGTTTCATAATCAACTGAGGTAATGGCCAAAGGATCTACCTGCTACTAATGAGAGAGAAGCTTTCACCGCTTTCCTGATTGTGTTTGGGAAGAGACCTCGAATGGAGCCTCATCTCTATAAGACCTCATAATTCAAGTCCTTAAATTAATCATTGGAGTACAGTGAATAAATGATTCACGAATCATTGATCCACCTGAACTGTAACATGTTGGCTTAGCGGTCTTCCAGCATTGCAAACTTTGAATTATCCTAGTTGAAAATAAACATGGCTTCCTCTATTGGGCTGGTTTCCAAGTGTCAACTTTAATAGCTCTTTAAAAAATGGCCTCAGACTATTTTGAATATAGGAACTCTCCTGATTGTTAGGACTATGATTCGAAGGGTTTTTTAATCATCCGGAACTAAATTTTTTAAGATGAAGTGTTCATATTTTAAATGAAATAGTTTGCATTTATGTAACACTTTAGATTTGGAGAACATTAAAAAACTCCCAAGCAATTCACCCTTGATTTCTGTGGGATGGATTCCTTTAGGTTCTGATCTCAGTTCTAGTTATTAGAGCAGTGGCTGTGGGCTAGTCCCATAGCATCCATGGCTAGCAGTTTCTTCATTTGTAATATGAGAATAATAGCCCTAAATTATACTACTTTATCTCATGGGGTTACTGTAAGGGTCAAAGGAAATTATGGATGTGAAAGTATTTCTCATTAGCTATGACAGAAATGAGTCACTTTTATAATAATTATTTAGTTCTGAGTAATAATAATGGCTGATACTTACACAGCGTTACAGTATTCATAGCACTTTACATTCACATCATGTTTGACTCTCACAATGGTACAGTGGGAAAGATGTAGAACTTTCTGCTGACTTGCAGCCACAGGATCTGAATTTTATTGATAGAGTCATGGGAATTGGCATATATGCCAAGAGCCTCTTCTCATGTGGAAGAGGGCAAGTATCTGCTTCCAGGAGAGTTGTAATGACGGGTAATGGGATGTGTTAAAGAGTTGGTGGAGCGTGTATAGATATTCTATAACTGGTTCTGGTCTACCAACCATGCGATGGACAACAGGCTCTTTAGTTGAGAAGCCCAAGTGGTGGAGCAGCTAGGTGGCTCAATGAGTAGAACACCGGCCCTGGAGGCAGAAGGACCTGAGTTTGAATCTGATCTCAGACGCTTGACACATTTACTAGCTGTGTGACCTTGGGCAAGTCACCTAATCCCAATTGCCCTGCCTTCCCCCTCCACAAAAAAGGAAAGAAAAGGAGCCCAAGTGGGGAACACCTTCCAGATGCCTTGGTTGGCTTCTGCTATTCTCTTTGTAGTCCTCTCCTGACTCCTTTGCTGATGGTGTCAGATGAGAGACAATGTTGTAAGAGAAGAGTCCTTGGACCTTATTACTTCTGAGGCTGATATGCGGCCTTGTGAAAACAGGCCTCGATCCTTTTGCTTTGGCTTTTGTTCTTTTGCATTTTGGATGAAGGTGACGAATCTGGACACTCCGATCTTGTGGGTTTCAAAAGGTCAGAAGAAACCTCTAGGAGTCTGGGAATTGGAATAAATGCTGAGTTTTGCCATCCAACTAGCATTGTTGTGCTGAGGAATGTGAATTGACCTCTGGGAGTGATCTCAAGATCCAGTGGTAGCTGAAATAAGGATTCATCTATTAATCATGCTGCCTCTGGACATGAACTCAGTGGGACCAATGCTATGTAGAAACTATGCTAAGTCTAAGACCATTCCCCTCATAGACTGAGGTGGTATGGGGGAGAGAGTGCTCCCTGAGGTGTTGGAGGAAAATGTTTATTCTTTTGTTATTACTGAATCTCCAAAGTTAAATTCTTTTTTTTAAAAAGCCAATTAATTTTAAGTGAATAAATGGAACTGGGGGGCTAGGTACTGGCACCTAATAATTAAGAACATAATTGAAGGGCTTTCATTACTAGCATTAGAGAACACCCCCTCAACCCACTCTGGTTTCCCCTAGAACTCTAAAAGAGAGATATAGCATCCTAGCTCTGGGACAGTGGGTCAGAACATACTTGCTTTACTGGCTATGTCATTTACTACTTATATGACCTGGGGAAGCTTCCTGGGCCTCAGTTTCATCATCTATCAAATGAGGGTGAGGAAGTTGGGAGGTCTCGTCCTAATCTAGATCTATGATTCTATGAACCCTGTGAGGTAGGTGTAACTGGTATTGTAGCTATTTAATAGAAAAGTAAACTGAGTCTCAGAGACATTAAACAATTTGTTCATGGTCACACAGTAAGTGTCAGAAATAAAAATTTCACTCTGACACTAACTTTTAAACTTAAGCATACATACTGAAAAGCCAATTAAAGCTTAGGTCATATGTGGTAGCTTTTCAGGGATGAAGATTTTCCTATAGGTTTCCAACCCAAACGGCTAATTAAAATCTGTTTAAAATAGACCCTCATTGTACAGGTTAGCAGTTTGGGTGAAGATATGAATGCCTCAGACCACATAGTCCAGAAGGCTGGTTTTGGGTCTTCATTTCAAGGTTAAATGTCCCCCTCCCCCAAAGTTACTGGCATATCCAAGGCTGTCAGTTGCCATTTATTGTATTAATGAATTTTTATTTGCTTTTTATGGGGAATGTAATAGCCTCAGGATCCAATCAACTAGTGAACACTTTGACAATGTGCTGGACAGATTCTAAAAAAAGAAATCCAGTCAAGAATAATTCCCTAAAATTTCACAGGCACCCACAAAAGATGAAAAGATAACACATCAGAGGAAAAGAGATAGCAACTCTTGGAAGTTTCACTCCCCCCCTGCCTTCCAGGTGTAATAATAAACAGGTGCTGCCCGCAGGAGATGAGTATAATCTTCCGTGGGCATAAACACCATTTTCTCTTGGGCAGGGACAGTGACTGAAGAGTGACAATGATCAGTTTGGGAGGAGAATGTGGTATTTGGAGATTCTAAGAGGAATAATTAGTCATATACATCATCAAAAGCTTTCCCAATTACATGGTAGTGAATGAGATGGGATTAGAGCCAATAATTATGGGTCTGAGCATTTTAATTATATACCCTTCTCTTCAGAGGTTTATAACTCATCTGTAAAACAAACATTAAAGGAGGAAAAAGATGAGTCTGTTAAATGGGAAAGCAGTGCATGTAAATAAGGCTTTCAGAATGTTTGTGGATCTTACTTGTTTTTATCGATGGTTTTAAAATGTGTCCCACCGTGTAGAAGGGGCTCAGCTTATCTCTCAGACTGCACCCACATTTTTCACATTTACATTTTCCACATTTGGAAGTTTTGGTCTCATGTGTGGTCAAAACACATGAGGTGGTCGTACATGTCTCTACGAATTGAGCATTTCTGGAATATCCCATTTCTTTTTGTATTTTGTAGGCAAAATTGATAAATAAAATATTATTTTGACCATGGCGCTTTAATTAATCACTGTGACACTCTACACTGAAATTAACTGAACAATTGCCAAACTTCCATTCTTTTTATACTGTGCAGACACCATCTATTTCTACCCAATAGCAACCAAATTGCATTGGCTTCAAAATAAGATGATTTAGAGCAAAAGGGAGTTTAAAGATGCCAAGGTAATTCCAGTGGTGTAATGGGTTTGGAATCAGAAGTACTGGGTTTGAATATTGCTTCTTCCATTTCACTCTCTGTGACCTCAGGCAAGTCACATTAGAGATCTGCATCTCTGGGTTTATTTTCTCCTCGGCAAAGTGGGGGGAATTGACCAGGTTACATTTAAACCAGAAGTTCATAGCTTCTGTCATATCATAGACCCCTTTGGCAGCCTGGTGAGGCCAATAAATCCCTTCTCAGAATAATTTTTTTTTTTAAAATATACAATAGAACACAAAGGTTTACAAAGGAAACCAGTCATAATTAAATGTAGCAATCTATCTATAGCTATGTCTACATCCTCTATCTCTGCACAAGCTTGTGGACCCCAGTAAGAATCAATGCTCTAAACCATGTTCTATTTCTAAATCCATCATCCCATGCCCTTCTATCTCCTTCTATCATTTTACTGATAAGAAAACTGAGGCCCAGATAGTTGCTAAGTGATTTGCTCAAGCTTACACAGGCAGTCAAGCTAGGATTCGAACCCAGGTCCTCTATACTCTAAAGCAGGGGTGGTGAACCTGTGGTCTCAAGGACACATGTGACCTTCTAGGTCCTCAAGTGTGGGTCTTTGAGATCTGTGAAGATTGGATTTAGTCAAAGGGGCTCACTTGAGGACCTAGAGGCCACAGGTTCCCCACCCCTGCTCTAAAGCCTTCAAACTCTTGGTGCAGTACCGTGCTTTTATGTTATTTATAACTGAAGATCTGTCTATATTGGCCTGAAAAAAACATTTCAGGGAAATGTGCTTATTTCTTAGTGGGAGCACCTTAACTAAAGGAGTCTGCTTACTCCGACAGAGATATAGCCACAAATTTTTGAGCCTGGGGTAAGTAGCACAAGAATTGTCTCAGATGAAGGGAAGAAAAGAGAGATAGAGATCTTGGGACATTGGTATAGGGTCTGCTAGGGATACCTATGGAATAGGGAGCATTGTGAATTGGATGGGGAGGGGGAGGAACTGTTATCTAATAACTTTCAATTTTAACTCCTTGTAGGTCTGTTGCTTCTATTCTATTGAATAATGGCAAGCTCCATCTATACCTTCTAAATGTAGAGCTCTGGGGCAAAGTCTCACTCTAGTTGTAGTTCTGATCAATGAGCCTTTTTGACAACAAACAAACAGTAACATCAGAATGATTTCAGCTTCTGATGGCACTTAAAGGCAGAACAACTAATGACATCAAAAGCGATTTCTTTGTCGATTTTGTTGGAAAGTATTTAGTTATCATGTGTCACTTTCCATAATGCTTTCCCTATGAAATACAATTGAAAATGACTTTGAAACTAATGTAGTTTGTTTTCTATCATGAGATAATAATAAATTCATCCATTCAAGGATGAAATGGAGGGACTATAAACGGATGAGGAATGGGAAGGATTTTTACAAAATTTAAACAAACTCTTGAGACAGAGTGGGAGTGAAAGAACAAGAGTTGGAGAGGAAGAGGAAAAGAGGAAGGGAAAAGAAGGGTACCATGGAGGAACAGTGAGATAGGAAAAGAGGATGGCCTGGTCACGTGACAAGAAGGCTGGAGGACAGGTGGGAAGCTAAAGCCTTCTACAGGTACTCTTACAATGACTTACAAAGTAGAACACCAGAAAGGTTTCCAGCACATTGGATCAATTGATCAAAGATTAAGCACTTATTATGTGCCAGGAACTGAGCTAAGCTCAGAGATTACAAAAAGAGGCGAAAGACATTCCTTGTCCTCAAGGTGCTTGAAATCGAATGCAGAAAAATACATGCAAAACACATTTTATGTGGGACAAATAGGAAATAATTAGTAAAGGAAAGGCACTAGAATTAAGAAGGATTGTGGCCCCATGTGGTGGACTTTGAGGAGGACATGGACAAGACTTGCATAGGATGAGCTGGCATGTAAAGGTTGCACTCTCCACTGTGAGAGGGAATTCACAAATTGAGGAGATGACATATCCATTTGAGTGCTTTGAGTTCAGTATATACAGCCAGGTGGGTAACTGAGAATTCCCAAAGGAAATTTTAATGTTGTGTAGATGGCCATGTTGGATATGTTTCAGGCTCACAAGCCAAGGTTTTTTGAGTTTGGTTCCTAATATTAGTTATAAGGCTTTATACTAATATTCTTTCTCATTCCACATAGGCAAACAATACCAACTGAAACAAGACTCTTGGTCAAACAATAATGTATTTTGGAAGACAGTTGTCTTAGATAGCAATGGCCGGCATGTTATTCAAGTGCGTGAGAACCATCATAAGGAAGGGGAAAATTGACAAAATCCACATTAGCTTAAAACATCCCCAGATAATTGAGGCAAAGGGGTATTTTTTTTCCCATTAACTATCTAGGTAATGTCTTCAATTCCCTCACTTTAGGTAGACACTTCTGGCAAAAACCACTAAATAACATTGATATTCAGAAAGCTTTAAATTTGTGGCTTATTTTTCTTGTAACTATAAAACTAGCCCTTTCATCCACAAGATGGCATGCAAGTTTATAACATCCATAGCATAGTGACCATGATATTGCTAAATTGTCTCTAAAAATTTAACTAATATTGAATGGTTGTGAAAATGAGAATTTATAGCACAGATTTTTCCATACTCCCTATTATTGTGTTACCCATCCTTTTAACTGTTGTCACATAAAACTGAAAAGTTATTTTTGCTTCCAGGATCACAAAATTACAACCTCAATTCTTTCTTAGACAGTACTAACACAGTGATTTAGTGCTTGATGGTTTCGAAGATGATTTATGTAGTCTCATTTTTACAATCATTTATTAAGCACCGACTATATGCGAGGCACTACACTTTACAAATATCTCATTTTTCCTCATGACAACCCTGGGATGCAGATTATCTATTATTATTTTATTATTATAACCACTATGCTATTTTGTTGAAATATATTATAAAATAATATATTATATAATTAGTATTAATCAATAAAATCTATCATGCAATTTATATTATATATATCATCATGTATTATATTTTATATAATATACTTAATGCATAATATAATAGTATATGATTATATTATAATATAAATATATAATTACATAATATATATTACATTATATATTTTGTATTATATATCATATAACAATATATTATACTATTATTATGTCCAGAAAACTGAGGCAGATAGTGATTAAATGACTGTCCCAGGATCACATAGCTAATAAATGTCTGAGGTCAAATTTGAACTCAAGTCTTCTCGACTCGAGTCCAGGACTCTATCTACTATCCCACCCAGCTGCGTCTCAACAAGCTTGTGAGGTAGATTCTATAGGTATTGCTACTTCATGTCACACATGAAGAAACAGGAGCTCAGAGCCATCAAATTACTTGCCCAAAATCACTCAGCTAGTAAGTGGAAAGAGAAAATTCAAATTCAGGTCTTCTGGCCTCCAAGCCCTCTGTACACTACACCATGCCTGTCCTACACATAAATGTTTAAGTTAAGTATAGACTTTTGCAGGCTAATGCTATGAGAAGATTATTATATCAATCGATCAATCAAAAACATTTTTAAGCAACTGCTGTGTGCCAGGCTCTGTTAAGCTCTAGGGATACAAAAAAGGCCAAAGATACTCCTTACCCTCAAGGAGCTCACAGCCTAACAGTCAGAAGGACTTCAGAGGTCCCTGGGGCCAGGAAAGCAGAACATTTTCTTCACTTTCTAGGTTTGGGTACAAGTACTTTCTGTATTTCTGTTTTGCAATACATACATACATACATATGTATACACACACACACACACACACATATTGTTCAATGTCCCTTTTAGCCTGAGTATTTGCAAGGGAATTGAAAGCTTTTTGGGGAGAAAATCAGCCAGATAAGCTCTGTTTATGTGGGTAAAGGCATGAGCCAGTGATTTTGTGAGAGATATCCCCAAATTGTATCTGATTGTACCTAATTTCTGATAGTAGAGTTACAGAGACATTATGGGAAACTATAAATTGTAGGTACAAGGGAGACTCCTGGTTTTTAAATATGATCAATGGTCCTGTCATTGACAGTGTTTCACCAAAATACTTGTTTCAAACTGGTAAGTTCTGTCATAACAAAAGGCATTTTGAATATAGTTTATTCTGGGAAATTACCATATAGACAAAGTTTTAAAAGTCTGCACAGTAATGGACTCTACACCTCACGTAAGAAACTAGTGATGGCTGTGAAATATGCCTCAGTGTATCTTTCCAAACTCTGTCCCATTCCTGGTCCATATTTGGGCGTATTTAATGCCGTGCTCTCAGGTGGCAAAGGGTACCTCTCCTCCCTCCCTCCCTCCTTTCCTTCCTTCTTTCCTGCCTTCCTGCCTTCTTCCTCCTTTTTTCCCTTCCACCTCCTCCACTTCCTCCTCCTCCTCCTCCTTCTTCTTTTCCTTCTTCAATTCCTCTCCCTTCTCCCCCTCCTCCCCCTCCCTCTCTGTGTCTCTGTATCTGTGTCTGTCTCTCTGTCTCTATCTCTCCACTCCACTGCCCCTCCCCACCCCCATGCTGGAAATGCAGTTGCCACTCATTGACCTGACCCCACTGCTGATCAGAAACTTTAACCTATTCAATTTCTCATTTGGGGTGCTTTACCCTCCTTATGCAACCTGATAGACCTCATTCGGGGAGATTCATCGTATTGGTACCAGACTTAGGGTGGACACCTATTCAGCTTTAGATCTCCTGCACCTCAGGACTTCCAGATTCAGGCAGTCAGCCAGCATTAACCTTCCCCAGTAACAGGGACTACAGGAGTATGTCACCATGTCTTGTATCACTCAATTCAATAAGCATTTTTTAAGCCCCTACCCTTTGTTAGACCCTGAGGACACAAAGACAAAACTGTTACATGGTGATTAATAGTATCTAGGCATGGTTGTCTGGAACAACTGACCAGGCTTTTTGCCAGATGTTGTGGGCATACATAGACAGGATTCATGCTGAAAGAATCTGAGCAATTTTTAGAGGATAACAACATCCCCTTTAACCCCAGGGAAACAAAGAAAGGCGAAAGGCAGTCCCTGCCCTCAAACAGCACATTCTAATGGGAGTTACAAAACAACTCTGTACCTAGAAGACATATGCTGTGTAAATTTGACGCAATCTCAGAGAGAAGGCACCAGAAGTGAGGCAAATGGGGCTGGGCCTCCTGCAGAAGGGAGGACTGGATGGAGCCTTGGAGGAAGCCAGGGTAGCCAGGAGGCAGAGGGGAGGAGGGAGCCTTCCAGGCATGGGGACAGGGAAAGAGAAGTCCATGAGATGAGAGGTGGAGGGTCATAGGCAGTGAATGGGTCTGCATTCTCTCTTCTCCCCTCCTTTTAACCCTAGCTGGCTGTAGGGCCAACTCTTACCTTCCGTCTTCCCTCCTCTCTGGGTAAGAGTCTGGAACTCTCTCATCTTGTTATGGCCTATGAGTTGTTCTAAGCTTCCCACGTGCTGTTTCTCCTTCAGCTTCTCTTTCTCTCTCCTCCCTTCTCTTCTCTGTACTTTTCAGGCAATAGGGACACTCCTTTCTTTCTTGTTAATGAAGTAACCCATTGAAAGCTTGGTATAATCTCTGGATCCACTCACTTGTTTCTGTACAGTTACTAACCGAAGCATCTTCTTTGGTAATCGGGGGTGCTTAAAAAACTTTTAAAAATCCTCTTATTGGGGGCAGCTGGGTGGCGCAGTGAGTAGAGCACCGGCCCTGAAGTCAGGACGACCTGAGTTCAAATCTGGCCTCAGACACTTGACACACTTACTAGCTGTGTGACCTCGGGCAAGTCACTTAACCCCAATTGCCCTGCCTTCCCTCCTCAAAAAAAATCCTCTTATTTCCAGTTTGGAGCTATCGCTGGATACCTGGATAATAGGTTTTGACTGTGTAAGCAGCCTGGCCTAGTGGATAGAGGGCAGGCATTTGAGGCAAGATGGACGTGAGTTCACATTCTATCACCAATTTACACATAGCCATGTGTCCTCAGCAAGTTACTCATGCCAGGAAACTCCCCCAGACTGTAAGATACAGAGGAATTGCTTTTATTTCGATCAATGGGCAGCTAGATGGCACTGCAGTGGATAGAGCACAAGATCTGGAGTCAGGATGATTCATCTTTGTGAGTTCAAATCCCATCTCAGACACTTACTAGCTATGTGACCCTGGGCAAGTAACTTAACTGTTTGCTTCAGCTTCTTTATCTGTAAAATGAGCAGGAGAAGGAAATGGAAAGCCACTCCAGTATCTTTGCCAAAAACCCTCCCAAATGAAGATCGTGAAGAATCTGTAATGACTGAACAACACTTCTTCACTCCCAGGTCAATGCTCTATCCATCCTACCACACTGCAGAGATTTTCTAATTCAATTTATGTTGCTTTTTTTTTTTGAGGCAATTGGGGTTAAGTGAGTTGCCTAGCGTCACACAGCTAGTAAATATCTAAGACTGGATTTGAACTCAGGTCTCCATACTCCAGGGGTGGTGCTCTATTCACTGTGCCACCTAGCTTGCCCTATACTGCTCTTAATAAGTGACTATCATATGGTAGGAACACTCTGTTTTCTTTTTTCACTCTGTTAATCATTCTAGAATGAGAACAGGCTGTGTGACATTAAGGGATGTCGTACATTTTCCTTCATTTCTTAGGGTGCCCTGGCCAAAGAATTATCACCAAGTGGCCAGCCTAGTGGTAATGACCCTCCAGTCATCATGAGGCTGAACCTCAGAAAGTACAGGGTGATGGAAAAGCACATAGTGGCATGAACATAATATACTATACAACAAGCCAGGTGTTATGAAGAATAGCCAGAAGTAAGGATGTCGTTAAAGAAACGTATGAATGAAAAAGAAAATGGGCTGTTTGAGTGACAGCAGTGAGGACTATCTGATGGATAGCCTGAGTGCCCCACTGATATTCTTTGGCTGTCAAGAGGAAGTGAGCAAGCAGCCCCTGCTCAGGATTTCAGGTGGACCTCCAGGGATGAACTTGGGGGGAAGACAGGGCAAGAGCTGCATGGGATGAACAAGCATGGGTAGGTTGGGATCTGCATGGTTGGAGGGAATAACCTCAGTGAAGAGGTCACAAATGTATTGGAATATCTGAATGCTCTATTGCAAGAAAGACACTATGTGAGGCAAGGAACTGTTCTCACTCTACCCCTTTGTCTTGAGCCATAAAAGAATCCTGAAATCGGATCTCTACAACTGTTCTCTGGTGAACACCAAGCTTGTGTGATATTGCAAGGTGGTCTTAATTTTTATCACTTGTGTTTAGCCTGAAGGCTAGGTTTTGGCACTTTTTATTTATTATTTAATATATTTAGTTTTCAGCGTTGATTTTCACAGGAGTTTGAATTATAAATTTTCTCCTCATTTCTACCCTCCTCCCTTCCAAGATGGCATATATTCTGGTTATCTTATTCCCCAGTCAGCCCTCCCTTTTGTCACCCCACTCCCCTCCCATCCCCTTTTCCCTTTCTTTCTTGTAGGGCAAGATAAATTTCTATGCCCTATTACCTGTGTATCTTATTTTCTAGTTGCATGCAAAAACTTTTTTGTTTTTGTTTTTGAACATCTATTTTTTAAAACTTTGAGTTCCAAATTCTCTCCCCTCTTCCCTTCCCACCCACCTTCCCTAAGAAGTCAAGCAATTCAACATGGGCCGCATGCATATCATTATGTATAACCCTTCCACAACAC
>JAQQSZ010005762.1:0-13789 GCA_028646595.1 Phalanger gymnotis | reverse complement strand
AAGAAGAAGAAGAAGAAGAAGAAGAAGAAGAAGAAGAGAATCAGAAGGGAATGAGGAAGAAAAAGAAAGAAGTAGAAGGCAGTATTAGCATGTAACTAATTGCCACACTTAATTGCCCGCCTATCTGGACAACTTAGTTGTTCCTAAACTTAACATGTTGTGTTCTACTGCCATAAATTCACATAAGGTGTATTCCCTTTTTGGAATGCACTCCCTTGCAGAAAGGAATACCTTTTTATACTTTCATCTTTCCTCTAAGATCACCCTCAAATCAATCAACCAACAAGCATTTGCTAACCACATTCTAGGCATTGTCCTAGGCATTGAGGATATAAGGACAAAATGAAGCAATTCCTGCACTTGAGGAGATTATACTGTATCCAGTGAGACAACATACGTACATATACATATGTATAGAATATGTACAAGGTAATTTCAAGGAAGAAGCACTGCTAGGGGCAAGAATCAAGAGAAGCCTTATGTAGGAGATGGCACCTGGACTATGCTTTGAAGGAAGCTAGGGATTCTAAAAGGTAGAAGTGAGTAGGGAGGGGTATTCCCCCATGGCTTAAATATTAGAACATTTTCTCTGGCTCTCTCCTTTACCCCTGTTATCCCTTCTCTTGTACTGCACTTCTATATACATGTTATGCTTCTCCTTTCTCCTCCAACCAGAAGAATGTAAACTACTTGCGGACGGGTATTGTGTCATATTTTTCTTCATATTTTCAAAACCTAGAACACTGACACCTGGTTAAGCCTAATAAACGTTTAACTATTTCATCTGAAACTTGCTCCTTATTGTATTCTAAAAATCTTTTTTTTTTTTTTACTGAGTAGCTAACTTTGATATTATTTTACTACTGTGTTTAAATAGAAACAGCTAGCATAAAAGTTTGTGCTTTCTGTGTCTTTCATTTGTCCATTTTTGGGGGAGCCAATGGGATTTTTTAAGTGCCCTGCTCTAGATCAGTATCATTTACCTGGTGACAGCTAACAGAATAGCAGATACAGCATAATCATAAACAGCTCTGTAAGTCTTGTAAACCCAACACTAGAAAATGAAGGCAAAGATCAAACATACTTTGTAATGCCTTGAGGTATTAGTTGTCTGGTTCATGGCAAATTATCTTTAATTTTATTTATAGATGTCTTACCTCCTCAACTAGATTGTAAGTTCCTTAAGGACAAAGACTATACCTTAAATTTCATTTTTCCCCCTCCTGTAATGCCTTGAACATACTAGGCACACTAAGTATTTGTTGACTGACAATGTGTTGGGTTAAAAGGATGATATACAAGGGATGGCTGGCAGCTGAATAACTCATAATGCAAAATAATTTTATTTTCTCCTTGCTGTCCCTCACCTAACTCCAATCAAAATAGACTAATTTCCAAGAGAGAATTCTTTTCTCTAAGCTTGCTTTCACATATTTCTGGGTCTTTCTAGGAGGAAAATTGATGAAGTAGGTGTATGCAGTACTCAGAAGAAGACAATTTGTTCATGCATTGACCCTTCTGAATTTTGAAGAACTTGGGAACAGAGTGGCCATGTGTAATAGTGACCTTCTACTCCTGTCGTGAGAGGACGCAAAAGGTCTCTGATGTCAGCTATGCGAATGAGCAAAGGACTTCCCTCCTCAGGTTTCCTCTAGCCTGGTTTCCAACCTAGAGAAAAGGACAGACCTTCTATTTTCTACCTCTAATTTTTTTTGATAAAACTAATTAAAATTATATTAAACCCAGGTGATATTTAGCTCAGTTATAGCATGCAAGCTGAAGTAGACTATTCATGGCCCTCTTTCCTTCTATTTAAAGCAGCATTGATGGACACATAGAAATATAAGAACATTACTCCAAGGTGTACACAGACCCACAAAAATAGAACCTGAGCCGGGACTTGACAGATACCAAAGATAGGCTTCGGTATGATTAGCTAGCACTCACGATGCTGCAGGTCTGTTTAATATTAATGAATCACTAATGTCAAATATGAGAAACAGTGCAAAAAGTATGGAGCCTTCTAACGTAGTCACCCACGGCGACAGTAGGATGTGCACTTGGGATTTTGCAGTAATTAGAGAAATTATCATGAATAAGCATATGCTAAAATCCATCCATTTCTCAGTTGCAGCTTTTCATCTTTACATGTTACAAGCTATATAAAAGGATGCAAGGTAGTTATAGACAAGGAAGGTCATTTTTATTTTGAAGTTTTATTCTTATGGTGAACTTGATCATTTAGCAAGCACAAACATTTCAGTATACAGAGAACAAAAAAGAGGATTATAGATGAAACTGAACTTTTGTTATGCACAGTTGCTTTCTTTCTTTCTGTGTTTCTTTCTTTCATTCTCCTTCCTTCCTTCTTCTTTCTTTCTTTCTTTCTTTCTTTCTTTCTTTCTTTCTTTCTTTCTTTCTTTCTTTCTTTCTTTCTTTCTCTCCTTCCTTCCTTCCTCTTTCTTACCTTCTTCCTTCCTTCCTTCATTCTTTCCTCCCTTCTTTCATTCCTTTCTTCCTTCCTTCTCTCCCTCCTTCCTTCCTTCTTTCCTTCCTTCCTTCCTTCCTTCCTTCCTTCCTTCCTTCCTTCCTTCCTTCCTTCCTTCCTTCCATTTAGCATTATAGGCACAAAGTTGCCTTTTTTTGCTTTGTTTTCCCTTCTGAACTTTTTTTATTTTTTTCTGTATGTAAACAGTGGATAGAAGAGATGTAATGGAGTTGTTTGATTGAAGAAGAACACTAGGGACTCCCTGTCTATTGTACGCCCTTGTGTGAATGGAACCACTTTTCCCTAACTCCTTCCTTCAGAAGCCACTCTTTCTTACCACCATACCTGGTACCACCACAAAGGAGCAGAAATTTCCTCGGATGTGCCCCATAAAATTGACCAATAGGAAGGGAGAATTGTCAGAGGCCACTTCCTCAAAGGAACTATAGGAGACTCTCTTTACCAAGTGTCATTTTTCCTAACCCAGATGACTCATTTGTAGCCAGGGAAATCCATGATAGTTTAAATTCATATGGTTCAACCTTTTCTCCACCTGAGGGGAGTTATAATAATATTTTATCAATAAAATATCTTTCATTTGTTCCATGACCGTTGCTGAAGAAACCTTGGTGACTTAGAGAATTTCCTTGTCTCTCTCTGTGTAGGCAACCATGGACTCCCTCTCATCTGCCTTTGAGCAAATTAAATGCAACAAATATAAGCCAATATGGGCATTAAGTGCACTTTTATCTTTGAGACTAGTTGAATGGTAATGCAAACTACAAACTTCAAAGAAACTAATCTAAGCTTTAGGAAGTATCAGGGGAATTTCACTATCTGTATCTATAAGCAAATGAAGATAGCTACAGTCTTTTCTGCAACAGCTCTAGGTGAGCCCACAGATCACATTTGGTTATTACAGTGGCAGCAGCAATAATAGTCGCATTAAGTCCCAGCAGTTCCTTCCATCTCTTTTTCCATCAATCCATGGAAAATCTGACAATCACTAAGCTTTTGGTCGTCAATGTGGTTGGAATTGATTGGGCTCATAGCTCGTGGGAGCAGGCTAATGACAGCCCCCTCGCCTACATACCCTACTAAAGCAGAAATCCTCTTCACTCTGCAGGAGCTCAGTTTTTGAACTTTTTACCACTCTGGGGCATCTAGCCCCTTCTCTCCCTCTCTCGAAGTTAGAAGGAGGAAGAGACTGTCTTTTTAGGTAGTCAGATCTCCATGGTTCTAACGGGCTTATGTAGATAGGAGCTGGGAATTTCATATTTAGCAAATACTGATTTCCAATGCCCAAACACATGTGTGTTTGTTCAAGAAAAGTTACTTTCCCTAAAATTTTTGCCAATTAATAATGTGATGTAGTAGAGAGGGTCCTAGAGTAGGTATCAGAAGACCCAGGTTCTAGTTGAAATTCTGCCATTTACTAGTCATTAATTAAGAAAGCTTTCCCCATTGATGGGCTTCACATCTCTCAGGAACCTATATGTTTGCTTCAACCATTATCTCTGTCCATTCGAGAAAAGAACTTGGGGTGGGTAGGGAGTCAAGCCACCCATTCCTATAGTGACTCTCATCCATATCCTCTTACAGTTGCTCTAGACTTGTAGTATGAAGCTCCCCTAAACAAAGAAATAATTTTTGGTCACTAGAGAGTTGACACCCCCTCTGTTGGACCAGGCACTGTGAAACGCTTAGAACTTGGTCATCTACTGCATCCTGGGCCGTTGGCAGTCATCTTGACTTTTCTATTGCCACTGAATTTTGATGATACAGGAAGAGAGAATGAGGCTGGCGACTTTGTGCAACTCTGCCTCACTTCAATCCAATTAATGGTCAAGTCAAGATGTGACACTGTGATGTCATTGGTCTTCTTTGAAAGTGAAGAATGAATAACTACAAACAATAGCAACAACCTTCTCTGGGGCCTCTAGTCATTTTTTCAGTGAGAAGGGGGCAGGGGTTGAAATGATCACTAAATTCTCTCCAATTTCTGAAATTCTATGATTTGTTGTCTGTTTTTAACACAAGACATTTGGGAACTTCTGAAATGTGTCCCTGAACAGGTGAATAATGGTTTCAAAACATCCAGGTGGAATCTAAGCTTCACTAGCCTTGACAGAATTGTTTTTGTGCGCAAATGTAAAAAAGGCATAATTACATCAATCAAGGCAACAATTAATCACTTCCCAACATGCAGAGAAGTTCTGGGTAGAAGGATCACTTTCAGGATAAAAATAATACCAAATATCTGAAATTATTAATACTGTATAAAATATTGGTACATTATAAATCTAGTATCTGAAAAGTGAGTAGAACATTAAAATTAAATCACCCAGGGTCAGGTAAGGCAGCAAAAGAATATGGGGGTGAAAACTCAGAATACCAGTTCTCCCATGTTTTAGTATTTAAGACACAGAAGGTGTAGTAGAAAGAATTCTGGACTGGAGTCAAGGGACCTGTGTTTGAATCCCAGCTCTTTCAATTATCATCTTGGTGACCTTGAGCAAGACCCAAAGGTAGAGATTAGGCTAGATGACCCCAAGGAGCTCTTCCAGTTCTAAAACTACGATTCTATGAATCCAGTAAACCTCTAATTTTTTGCTGTTAAATTTTTGGGGGGCTTAATAAGGATTCACTGTGCTGGAATGTGTACTTCCTCTATGAAGATTGACTGGATTAATGAAAGACAAGGAATAGGAAAAATGGTTCTGACATGTCTTGGGAGAGACCCCTGACAAAAGCGGCCGATTTGGAAGGGGCAGGGCAGGAAAGGATAATGAATAGCATCAATCAGCAGACATACTTCAGAAGAGCAAGAAACAAAGTCGAAATAGGGGTAGGTAAGGAAGTTAACATATCTCAAAATAAAATCTATGCATGTTTTGACGTTGCAGATTGGTTTCAAATGTTGTAACAGCCTTTTGGTGGTCTCCCTGCCTCAAGTCCCTCTCTTCACTCCAGTTCATCCTCTACTCAGTTGTCAAATCAATCTTCATTTTAAAGAATAGTTCTGAACAATATCACCTCTGTAGCTCCCTAATTCAATAAACACCACTGGCCTCCTATTACTTCCAGGATCAAATGTAAAACCCTCTATTTGGCTTTTAAAGCCCTCTGCAACCTGGTCCCTTCCTACCTTTCAAGTTTTCCTAAACCTTATTCCTTTCTACATACTGTGGGACTCAGTGACGCTGACTTCTATGTAATTCCTTGAAGAAGACACTGAATTTTTACTGGCTGTCCCCCACATCAGGACTGCTCTCCCTCCTTATCTGTCTCATGGCTTTCCTGGCTTCCTTCAGGTTCCAACTAAAAGCTGTAGCAGTTTTTCTTGATCCCACTTAAGGTTAGAATCTACCCTCTAACATTATTGCCAATTAATTTTGTCTATTTGTGTATAGTTATATGTATGCCTGTTGTCTTCCGCATTACTCTGTGAGTTCCTTGAGAGCAGGGACTATTTTTTTGTATTTGCCATGCTTAGCACAATGCCTTTTATGTAGTAGGTGCTTAATAAATGTTTGTTGACTTGACCTCTGTGCAGAACCGTGGCATAGCTTCCTATTCCGTCTGCTCAATGAATCCTAGAGCAGGACCTAGAGGAGAATGATCTGATCTGTTGGAGAACCTAGTGCAGTTAAATTTGGTGTGCTTCGGAGGGCATGCAGATCTTTCGTTGACTTAATAGACAGCAAAGTGAAGGAAGGAGGCCATAAGATGGTGAAACAGCAAACATATGTAATATTCCACATTCATAGCTACAAAAGGCAGGAAATGTCTATCTTCATCTCTTCTCTGGGGTCAAGATATTGTTTTCTTTGTGTGGTTGTGGACATTCCTAAGTTTCCTTTACTCTTCACCAACTCATATAAGCCTTACCATGTTTCTTTGAATTGCTTGTATTCCTTATTTTTATGCTACAATAATAATTCTGTCATATTTATATCTCAAAATTTGTTTGGCCATTCTCCATTTGGTTAACTTCCTTAATTGAGAAGCATTTTGATATTGTGGATAGATCACTGGATTTGGGGCCAGGAAAATCTGGGTTTGAATCCTCCCTCAGATATTTATGAACTAAATGACTCCTAACTTTTCTGGGTCTTGGTTTCCTCACCTGTCAAGTGATGTACTTATACTTAATAAAGTCCCTTTCAGCTCTAACTTCATGATCCTATGAAGGTTGCTGATTTTGTTTCCAGTTCTTTGCTATCACAAAAAAGTGCTGCCACTGGAAAATTAAATATTCTGAGAGTTAATTTTATGCATAGCACCAGAGACCATCAAATCAGAAAAGGAACTTTCAATTGTGCTCCTGATTGAACTCTATGGAAAAGGGAGACCAATGAAATAGAATAATGTTCTAAGCACGGTGGAAGCAATGTTACCCATCCTCAGATTCTCATTTTAGTGAGGTGATACATGCCTAGAAAAGAAAGTAGGCAGGTCATATATGAGCTAGAGTAATAGAACAAGCACCACATTGGTATCCTCCACATTAAGAGATCTAGAATAAGATGCCCATGTGCTGGGAAATCCCTGTCTGGAAGATTTATAGAAAGACATTGCTAAAAACCGCACAGGACAAGAAGCTGAGGCTAAGTTGTGATATGGATCATAGGAGGCAGGACATAAATTGATAAGATAGCACATAGATCAATTCAAGTATTGCAGCAGGTGTTGTCAAATCTAAATTCAATTCAACAAACATTTGCTAATTACTAACTATATGCAAGGCAGGTGCTGCATACATACCCAGATGCCAGTGCAAAGACGCTTGGGCTAAACCATTAAAAATGGGAAATGGTATCAATCAATCAAGCTATGCATATTTATTAAGAGCCTAACAGTTTGCCAGACATCATGAATATAAAGACAAGGGCCAAACAATTCCTGCCTTCAAGGAGCTTGGCTTTTATTGGGAGAAGTAACATATATGTATTATGTGTATTATACACGTTATATGTATATATGCATGTGTGTGTGTACGTGATGTAAGGTAATTTTGGGGCGAGGAACTTGTAGTTCAGGGGGTGGGGATGAGGAAACTGTTCATGTAGATGAGTAGCTAGATGGTGCAGTTGACAGAATGCTGGACTTGAAATCAGGAAGTCCTTGGTTCAAATCCTTCCTGAGACACTTAGCTATACGATCTTGAGAAAAAAACTCAAACTTTCTTAGCTCCACTTTCCTCATCTGTAAAATGAGATAATGATATCACTTACTTCACAGGGCTGTTATATATGTCATCTAATGAGATGACATATATAAAGTGCTTAGCAAACCTTAAAGCATTTTACAAATTTGAGTTTTTGTTATTATTAGTTTTTTTGGTTTATTTTTTTGGGGGGGCCAGGGCAATTGGGGTTAAGTGACTTCCCAAGGTCACACAGCTAGTACATGTGTCAAGTATCTGAAGTCGGATTTGAACTCAGGTCCTCCTGACTCCAGGGCCAGTGCTCTATGCACTGCACCACCTAGCTGCCCCTCGAGCTTTTATCATTGACTTGACCTTTGCAGGATGCTAAGGTTTCCAAGAGGTAAAGGTGATGAGCAATTGTATTCCATACAATGGGACAATCAATGCAAAGACACAGAGATGGGAGAGATTATGTATTATCCTAACAACTTTATGTAGGTCAGCGGTTTATGTAAATTAAATATGATGTCATGTCCTTTCAATATTCTCATTGTCAAATGGATACAAGACAGATTAGCTGACTGTTTTAAAACTCTCTTCCTATCTATTAGCGTATAAACCTTTTGGGCTTTGGGAGTAAGAAACTTTGGGTTTAGAAATATTCCGTAAGAGACCCTGCTAAGGGACTTATGAAAAGTCACAGCTGGAGCAAACAACCTGCTGATAGTTGAGATTTGAATTTCAAAAACAGAAAACTTCTGAAAGAGAAACCACGTTGGCAAAACATAAATTGCTTCCCAATACTCAAAGACACAGCAGAAAGGGTAACCGAAAACCGTATAAGACAAAACAATTTTGCTAAACTGTTATGAAGTCCCTTCTCTTTTCCCATACTTTTCATCCTCCTGAGCAGCCAAGAGAAGCAGTAAAATTAATTGAAACTGTGTACAAAGTTGCAAGAAGCTCTGAAGACGGAAATCCTATCTGCAAACCGTGATGGCAACAGTCTCTGCTAGGAAGCACCAACTAGAGAAAAAAAAAGCAGAGAAATTGATGTCTGGTTTGGAATTCTGGCAGCTGACTGATGTGTCCAACTTGTAAGGGATGAAGAAAGTCAGCTTTTCTAAGTCTCATTTTGACCCATTTTGCCACTAGACTCCTCCTCTTAGTAGCACATTAATGTGGACAATTAATAACTACATATTTGATGAAACACAACTCTGACTCGTCATGTAGTTTGCAGAGGTCTGATATTGGATGCTGGGTATATTACAAGTGTCAACTCCATTGTTTCATGCACAGATAACCTCTGCAAGTTAATTCCTTTTCAGAGGAAGAATAATACTTTTTTTTAAAAGACAACGCATATCTAAATACCTAAATAAGGTGGGCTAGAAAGGTGATTTCAGAATAAATATGAAACACACAGCCATGGTCCTGTTTTTTCCACATCTGTTTTCTTTGCAGCTTAATGTGTCCCTACTGGTGACCAAGTCAAAGAGCAAATGTTTGATTCCTCTCCTTCATGCTGCAGACATATTATTCTACCAGTGGGAAATAAGCCTCTTGCAGACCTATTACAGAAAACCAAATTGCTTCATCCTCAGGAACCTGAGTATTTCACTAGCGAGCAGTAGGGAGCCCATACAAAAGCTATAATTTGCAATCTGAATCTAATTCCAGACTTCATCTCACCAAAAATGAAAATTAATATATGAGGAAATTCCATATATTACCAGGTAGCTCCCTTCCAAATTTTTAAAAAAATTAATACATAAGCTATTTTTTTTGGAGGGGAAGCAAATTAATTGAAGGTTAATGGATGTTTCCAAGTTTATGCCACGTTTTCTTTTATTTTGCATATACTAAGTATGCAAAGTGTGGAGTAAGACCAGTTGTGCATGCTAGGAAAGCCATTTTTCTGGCTATTCATTGGAATGGGGACTTTTCGAATGTTACCAGCCTTTAAAAAAACAATTTTGCCTTTTAATAAGAGTGAAAAATTTATGTGAATCCAGGCTGAAAATAGACCAGTAGAAGACTGCTCTACCAGAGAAAGATTGAATTTAGGGGCTGTCACTCCCGTGGATGGAGGGAACTACTTGCCTGAAAAAGGTCACACTGCACTAAGATTTTCCTCCACCCACCCTATTGCTAAAGCTGAATTAATGAGCAGGGCGCCTGTCTCCAGCTTTTTGACCATAAAATTTCCACAGTGTAGTACATGAATAGAGGACAGGGGAACTAACAACACAGAATTGCCCTATCCCAATTTGGAAAGGAGGGAAGCTTCAACTACAAAATTGATGATATCTGGGAATGAAATAGCAATGTTATCATCAACTTTCAGTCATCTGGGGGGAATAGCTCAAGGTTTGGACCAGTGACTGTGACCATTCTGAGAACTGCCTCCACTGATATAGATCAGCAACTCACCCATAATTCATATTCTTAGAGTGACAGTTTTGTCTTTGTTTTCCCAGTGCTTAGCACATTGCCTCATAATTGTACATGCTTAATAAGTGTTTTTAAATAGTTTTTTTAACAGATATCTTTGGTTTTTATATCACCTAGATTTTCCTCTGAATCTCCCTTCTTTCCCTCCTCTAATAGAACTAAGGCTTATACCAAAAATAATAATTGCATTTTGGTTGATTAGAGAGTTGACTTGTCTATAGTTACATGTGTCAGAAGCTGGTCTTGAACCTAAGACTTACTGACTTCAAGGCTGGCTCTCTGGAGGAATGGGAGGACTGTGTCATTTCATGTAAATAGAATCCACACACAATTCTTCAACTCTATTTTTTTTTTTACTGCTTTTCTTTATCTGTTAAGCCTTTTCAGCAGAGTTGTGAATAAATGACAAAAAGACAAGGTTGAATTCTTCCCTACTCCCCAACTTCTACCCCCAGTGGATGTAAAATAAAGCAGAGATATTCAAAAGTCAGGCAGCAGAAAAAGGAAGGAATAATCTACTTCTGTAAAAAGTTTTGGAATTCCCAAAGCCTGTTTTCTCCTTCCTTGCCTCCATCTCTTAGAATCCCAAGCTTGCTTCACAGCTCAGCTCCAGTACCATCTCTTACATGAAGACTTTTCTGATCTCCTTCCACCCCCAGTAGCTAGGGGTTTCTCTCCCAACAAATTACCTTCTATTTATTTTGTATATACCTGTATGCGTACATGTCTCTCATTTAAGGATGTATAAGCTCTTTAGGACCAGAACCTGTTTCATTTTTGTCTTCTCATCTCCAATACTGAGCACAGCATTCGGCATGTACTGCACTAGGTGGTTACTAAACACTTGGGGAGTGATTGATTCTGTGATGAAAGCAACACAGAAGAAAGACCTTGGAAGTATTTGGGTCTTTGAAGAGGGCATATCTCAAGAGGAGCTGTGGCAGAAAGGCTAACACAGAATGAATAACAGTCATAACCTCTCTGCTACAAGAGGTGACTTGTACATTTAAATAGATTGGGAGGGGGGATGAAGAAGATGGAGAAGGGTTGCTGGCCACATATCAACCCCTAAAAAGATTTCCTTACCCACATAAGAAAAAACTGATAGGGGTGTCACCTTTGGCTACAAAGGGCAATGGTATTTAGGTTAGATAATGATGAATGAAAGCAAAGTGCATACCTATTTACAGCAAATGACTTCTTCTGGGTAGATCATTTGATCCTCAGAGAGGTCATTTTCTCCTAAAAAAGGGCTTTCACATTTACAATAAATAACATTCCCCACTCCCCTTCTCTAGGAAACTCAAGGTCTAGTATGGTAAAGGTCTTTACCCCTTCCAAGAGGGACTCAAATTTCAATGTTCTCCTTTAGGTTTGTGCAGTTGGTAACCATGTATTATTGTCCAGGCTTCCAGTTTTTTCTAACCTTTATGCCTTCTCAGCAATTCTTTAATACTGTAAGTTATAGAAGATGTGCCAGCTTGCATTTGTAGAAGGAGTTTCCTCACCAGGAGTTTCCTAAACCAATGAAATCATAGGTTTAGCCCCTATCCCAAATGTTGATTTTCACCATTTGAATTTGATAAAGACTATTTTACAAGCCAAGGGAGAGGGTGAGTAGGTCATTGTAATCCATTTTTGCCGTTGAGTTTTGATGTAGTCCATTGAGAACTGGGAAATTCATTCAGCTGGTTAGATGTGATTTTTCTACAAGAAGCAAATTGCTCTTCTAAGAAGAGTCACAGTAAGTAGAAATCTTGCTATAGAAGCCACGGCTAGCTCAGTCTCAAAGAGGTCTTTTGTTTTAGTAGGTGGCATATGTTCAATTTTCAGAAATATTGTGGTTCTCAATCTCTACTCATAGAATTACAGCACGTAGAATAAAAAGGGATCTTCATGTCCAACCCTCTTATTTTACAAGTGAGGAAATTGAGGTTCAGAGAGGTCATAAGTTTAGAGCCATAATGGACCTTAGAGTACAACTTCCTCATTTTCCAATTGAGGAAATCGATGCTGAAAGATTGTGACTTGTTCAGAGTCACACAACTACTAAGTATCAGAGGAAGATTTGAACCCAGGTTTTTGTGACTTGTGTAGTGTTCTGTCTGCTAATTTAGGTGGAATGAGTTGCCCAAGTTCATATAGGTAGCAAGTGATAGAGTAATAGGGTTGAAATCCTGGCCCTCCAACTCTAAACCTGGTGTCCTAAGGCCCTCAATGCCAAGACAGTTTTTGGCAGCTCCCTATCATCACCCATTTTATAGCTTGGTGGGGCAGGAGTAGAGGAAGCAAAAGCAGAAACATAAAGCAAGCTCCATTTTGGGTAACGTAAAATAAAGACAATCATCATTAGAAATATTGTGGTGACTGGAAATTAAAGGGATGTCCATCAATTGGGGAATGGCTGAACAGGTTGTGGTATAGGATCAGGATGGAATAATATTGTGTTCTAAGAGATGACAAGTAGGATGGTTTCAGAAAAACCTGGGAAATTTTATATGAACTGATGCAAAGGGAAGTGAGCAGAACCAGAACATTATGCATAGTAAGAGCAATATTGTAAGGATGATCAACTGTGATCAAAACAATGATCCAAGACAATTCTAAGGGGAGCAGAGTCAAAATGGCAGCTGGAAAGCAGGTACTTGTTTAAGCTCACCCCCAGATCCCTCCAAACACCTGTAAAAATGGCTATGAACAAATTCTAGAGCTGCAGAACCCAAGAATAGCAGAGGGAAGCAGGGCTGCAGTCCAGGAAAGCCTGAATGGTTGCTGGGAAGGGTCTATTCCACAGAGATGGGAGAGGAGCAGAGCAGAGCCCAGCGTGGGCTGCACCAGGACCAACCAGACTGGGAGTCAGGCAGAACAGGAGGTAGGGCCCTGAATCAGTGAGCTGTGGCAGTTACCAGACTTCTCAACCCACAAATGCCAAAGACAACAGAGAAGGTTGGTGAAAAGACTACCAGAAAGGAGTGAAAAGAGTGCGTCATCGCCCCTAGCCTCAGGGGAGTGGAAGTGGTGCAGCTCTGGGGCTGCTTCCAGAGTACCAGCTGTGATTGCTTCCTGCCCCAGGCCCACCTGGTGGGAGGAATTAAATGGCAGATTAGAGCGGGAGTGCAGAGCCTGCTTGCATCTGGGTCCAGTCCGAGTTAGCAGTTCTTGTGGGAGGAGGAGCCCTGGTGTGGCAGAGTTTGCTGTGTAGAAATAGCTCTGAAAACAGCAGCGCTTGACCCCTAAAGCTTAGGACAAAGTGCTCTCTACTCTACAAGCAGTCATACACTGACAAAAACCTCAAGGGTCAAGTAGTTGGCTGGGAACATGGCCAGGAAGCAAAAAAAGACACAGACTCATATTCAGACTCAGACTTTGGAATCTTTCTTTGGAGACAAAGAAGACCAAAACATACAGCCAGAAGAAGTCAACGAAGTCAAAGAGCCTACAACAAAAGCCTCCAAGAAAAACACCAACTGGTCTCAGGCCATGGAAGAGCTCAAAAAGGATTTGGAAAAGCAAGTTAGAGAAGTAGAGGAAAAATTGGGAAGAGAAATGAGAAGGAAGAGAGAAAACCATGAAAAACAAGTCAATGACTTGCTAAAGGAGACCCAAAAAATATTGAAGAAAATAACACTTTAAAAAATAGAGTAACTCAAATGGCAAAAGAGCTCCAAAAAGCCAATGAGGAGAAGAATGCT
>JAQQSZ010005761.1:0-13790 GCA_028646595.1 Phalanger gymnotis | reverse complement strand
ACTTAGCCATTGAAATTAGCTCCATGAACTTAGGTAATTTAGGCATTACAGCTTTAAAGACAAAAAAAGGAAAATAGTTACTTCCCTCAAGTAACATATATGCTGACATTCTGGCAGTTCATCAAGAGAACTATCATATACACACGTAAGTAAATGTAGAAGCAACAACAAAAAAGATAAATTAGGAAGCACTAATGCAGTAGCTTGGTTGATCAGGAAAGCCTTCATATAGGTGATAGTTGAGCTAATCCTTGGATTAAGGCAGTCTCTGCAAGAGGCAGAAATGGAGAAGTACATTTTGTCTTGAGGAACTCTCTGGCTAAAGGCATGAAGATGGGAAATGAAAGGTTGAGTATGAAGCATAACATGTTTGGCTAGACTGAAAACAGTGTAAAAGGGGTTAGTGTATAATAAGCAGGCTGGAGTCAGAGAATAAAGTCCCTTAAAGGACAAAATACAGGGGCCAGCATGATCTTATCTATCTTGGAGGAATAATTCTTTGGCAGTTTAGAAGGGGATTGATTGTAGAGGGAAGAGCCTCTTTAAAAGAATACTGCACAGTTCAGGCAAGCTGGGTTAAGAAACTAAGAAGGAGTAGTTACCATGAGAGTGGAGAGAAAAGGACAGATACAAGAGATGGCATGGAAATAGATTCAACAAGATTTAGCACTTGATTGCGTATGCGGGTATGTGGGAAAACAGGGAGCTGAATTAGACTCAGAGTGAATCATGGTTCTTGAGTGGACAGTGGCATTCTCAACAGATACAGGGAATCAGGGGAACACATGGTAGAATCAGAAATATTGAAACTCAATAACCTACTGTTTGATAAACCCCCAAGCATGAAGTACGTAGAAAAGAATTCTCTATTTTGCTTGAAGTGCAAGAAAAGCTGGAAAGCAGTCTGACATAAATCAGGCTTTGACCAGCATCTTACACTATGTTCTACAATTCAAAATGAATGTGAGCTGAATATTAAAGATCATTCAATTAAAAGAGATGTAGATCATATACCTATCTTTCAGAGCTATAGCTAGAGGAAAACATTAACCAAATAAGCCAATTACAAAAGATAAAGTAGATAATTTTGTTTAAATGAAATTAAAACACTTTTGTATTAACAAAATTAATGCCTCTAGGATAAAAAGGGAACCAGTTGGCTAGCAAAAATTCTTTGTATCAGATTTCTCAGATAAAGGTTTAGTATTTGTCATATAGACAACTAATAGAAATATATAAAACCAAAAGTCACATGTTGGTAGACCAGGGGACAAAGGATAGGAACAAATAATCTCATAAGAAAAATTGCCAACTATTAACAACCATGTAAAACAATGCTCTAAATCTATAATATAAGAAATGTGTAAACCTTGAGGTTTTACATCATTTCCAGGATATTGGAAAAGATGGCCCCTAAAGGGGAATCCTGAATGATAGAAGGATAAGCAGATTAATGCATTGTTGATGGAGCTGTGAATTACTATAAGCATTCTAGAGAACAATTTGGAGTTATGCAAAGTGGCTAACATGTCAATATCCTTTAACCCAGAGATTCAATTGATGGAAATATACCAGAAAGAGTTCATTAACAAAAAGAAAGTTTCCTTGTATACCAAAATATTTATAACAGTACTTTATATGTTAGCAGAGAATTGGGAACAATATAGATACCCATAGATTGTGGATTGGCTACACAAATTGTGGTACATGAACATAACGGAACATGACCATGAGGTTGGGAATGATGGATGTGATGAATTCAGATAAGTATGGAAAGACTTATATGAACTGATGCAAAATGAAATAAGCAGAACTAGGAAAACAATACACGCACTGCTTATAACAACATAAATAAAAAATCAATAAAACTGATGAAAATACATGCTGAAATATTAAAGAGAATAAGTTTATATGCAAAGAAAAGAGAAGGAAGCAAGCACATAACCCATCCACTCCATCTTTTGAAGAGGTGAGAAGTCCATGGGTGTAGATAGATCATTGCATATAAGGTACATTTATTCAATTTTTCTCAGAATTTATTCCAAAAGACAAAAATCTTTGTTGAAAGGAATGGCCCTCTGGAGGAAACAGTATGCAGGGGGAAACCTGAGCAATGCAGAATGAAAATATACAAGTATAATCTATTTTAAAAAAACAGAAACAAAGAATTTTAGAAAAGAAGTGCATTTGGGGGAAAGACAATGAGTTCTGCTTTGGTCATGTTTTATTTGAAATATCTATGATGTGTTTACGTAGAAATGTCCAATATGTTATTGGTGATTTGGGCCTGGGACTTTGGTAGAGAGCCTAGGTTTAGATATATAGACTAAGGAGTCATCTGTGTAGAGATGATGGCTGATGAGATCACCAAGAGAGAAAATATACTGCATAGCCCACTCAGGTCTCTCATTTCCTCTTTCATTCCCACTTCCAGCTTTTCCTCCAGATGGTATCACCAAAGGGACTTAAAAGACGGAGCGCCCAAGGGTTTTCAACAACAACCTCTTGATTGAGTTCTTCCTTGGCAGAGCATTCATCATATCTGCCATTCAAACAGGGCATTATCGACAAATATGGAAGGGAAGTCTTTGATAGTGCTATTCTTCACAGTATGATGGCCTCCAAATGCCTTTATTTAGGAGCTTTTTGCATTAGTATAGACATATAGACATACTAAGTCTTTCCTCCAGAGAGAGGAGGGAGGGATCCTTTACAAAAGCAGCTAGATGAGGGCATGAGAAGTTAATTACTTTGTACAGGGTCCTACAGCTTCTAAGTGTCTGACCCAAGATAAAAACTCATATTCCTGACTCCAAGTCTAGTGCTCTACCCACTCTGCCACCTAGCTGACATATAACTGATGACATTTATTGAGTTTATACCACATGAAAACCTTCAAATATATTTTGTACCAATTTCTATCTAATCATGCTTCTCCCAATTTGTATTTGTGAAGCCATTTAAAAAAAACCTCAAGTGTAAGATTTTATATTTATACCTACTAATCTGTATTTACCTTTATTTATCCCTATCCTACATCTGGAATTCAGTCAGTCGAGTTCTTAGGAATCCCAGCTCTGAGTGGATCCAGGTGGCCAGCCATTCCACCCAGTTTGTGTCACCTCCAAATTTGATGAGAATACTCTCTATGCTTCCAAGTCATTGATTTAAGGGAAAAAAAGTTAAAACAGTACAGGGCTGAGGACAAATTCCTGGGGCACCACATCTTCAAAACTGCCATTAAACCATCAATGACTCTTCCAAGTCTAGCCATTCAATCAGTTCCAAATACTTCTGATCATAGTATATGCATACTATCATCTAAATCACATCTGTCCATCTTTTCAACAAGAACAGGACAAGAAATCTTATCAAATGCTCTGTTGAAATCTAGCTAAAATCTCTGGCATTTCTCTGATCCAGAAGTTTAATATGCTTGCCCCAAAACTAAATAATGTTAATCTGGCATGACTGGCTCTAGCAATGCTATGATGGCTTTTGGTGAATATTGCTTATTTTTTCCAGATGTTGAGTAGCAATATATTTAATTACATGTTCTAGAATTTTGCCAGGAATCAAAGTCAATTTCATTTGTTTGTAGTTTTCAGTTTATATTCTCTTCTATTTTTTGGAAATTTTAACTTTTATACTTCTTGTCCAGGCTTGTTAGGCTTTGTTATGCTTCTCCATTATCTTTAAATGTCACTTATGGCAATTCAATAATCACATTTGTCAATTTTTTGAGTACCTGACAATATGATTCTTCTGGGCCAGATTGCTTGAATTCATCAAGGCTATGTAACTACTTTTCTTCCTATCTTCTTATTAATCTTGGATAGCAATGGCCTGTTGGTCATTTTGTTGTTGTTCTATCCTTTCCAGTTCAAGGGCCACTGTCCTTGGCAAAGAAAATAGAATCAAAATACGAATTAGGCAGCTCTGAATGGTCTAGTTTCGGTTGTCATCTACAATCTTCTCTATCTCTACTTTGAGCCTTTTCTTTCCAAAGATATATAGATAGATGGTAGATAGATATATCTATATATACACACACATACATAAATATCTCTGTGTGTGTATATATATATATATGCATATATATATATATATATATTCTTAACTTTACCTGGCAGCTGTAGCTCATTTAGCTTTAAACACACCTTGAACTATATGATTTCTGCAGTCTGTTCCAACTCTTGACAGTCTGTGATTCTGAGACTTTATATTTACTTAAAGAGTGTGTTAACTCATAATCAGCAATAACAAGACATTATTAAATAAGTCTTGGTAGAGAACTGTATAGATAATCCTTGTTCCTTAGGAACTTGCAAACTAATTACATACAGGTTGTTGTTTGTCCTTCATTCTCAAAGAGGACCATGACATCAGAGAAATGATGCCATGATTTGCAAGTGAATTGGATTTAAGCGAGAGAGGGTTCTGCAGTCACCAGCTTCCATTTCTCCTCTGGAGCCATCTGGGTCCAGTGGCAAGATATAGATCAAGATGACCGGAGATGGTCCTGAATGCAGGGGGAGTCCTCGGCCTCAGTCAAATGGAGACATATGTATTTATGTGTGTATGTATGTATATATGCATATGTGCATGTATATATGTATGTGTGTATATATATGTGTGTAGGGATAAGGAGGAAAGGATGAAGAGAGATGAAATACAGAGGAATGTGTGTGTATGCATACACATGCACAAAGACTCTCATTTGTCTCTTATGACCCCCAATATGAGGTAGGTTAATACAAATATAATTATCTCTACATATATCATTGTATGTAAATAGAAATATGTCTATTTATATACGTGTGTGCATATCTGTGTGTATATACACATATACACATAGATACATGTACATGTGTATCTATGTGTATATGTGTATACCTATATTTATGTGTATGTACGTCCATGTGCATACACACACATATACATAGAAAAAGAGAGAGAGAGAGAGAAAGAGAGAGAGATGGATATCCAAGGATAGGCAGCTGTGCTGTACTGGAAACAGTATTGGACTGGAAGGCAAGAAGCCTGGGCTCTAATACTAATCGTTGGCTAATTAGCTATGTGATCTTAGGTAAGTCATTTCTTGCTTCTGACCTTCAGATTCCTCATTTATAAATCAGAGTGTTGAGCTAGATCAAAGAATGAATCAATCAGCAATCACTTATTAATCTACTGTGAACCAGACACTATGTTGGGTATAGGAATTACAATGATAAACATGAAACACCATTTTACTTAAAAGAGTTTATATTCCAAGACTTTATGTATGATTATCCTAAAGTCACATAGCATGGATGTTGTCAAACTAACATTCAGACCCGAATCTTCTTTTTTGAGCCTAGGGTAACATGCTATCTTTTTATTTTCTTCTTTTTCCCCACATAGTCCAGTAGACGAGAAACACTGACATTGATAAGAGATTATAAAGTGCCAAGTGGAGATTCTTTACCTATAAGGAGCTTATCTCGAATAACCTCATTCCATAGGATTCATTGCCTTGGTCTAGCTTTGTGTCCCTCAAAACTAAGGCACATATTGTTGTTTTATGATAGAACTTGCATTCTTTAGGAGTTTTTGCAATGTTTATACTAAATTGTACATTCTTCCATTGTAATTACTGCTTGGTCGACCTTTAAACCCAGCCTATTGCTGTGAATACACTGAATGTCAAGTTACTTTTTTTCTTACTGTGCTTGCTATACCCTGAATCTTTTGAGTGCCAGTAATCTTGGAATCTCCTAGGTCAATGGTTCTTAACCTTTTGGGGTGTCATGGACCCCTTTAAAGGACTGATGAAGCCTATGGACCTCTTCTGAGAAAAATGCTTAATTTCAAAAAAAGTTCATGGATACCAAGTCAAGAACCCTGTCTGCATAGTGACTACTAGGGTACCTCTTCAAGCTCCAATAAAGATAAAATTTTGGTTGAGAGATAAAATTAATTGGGACCATTAGGCACATGGTCTATCAGGAAAAATTCCTAGCCTGGTACAAACTTAGAAATCTCTCAAAAACATGACTCTTTTATAATGTAGAAAAATAAAATAAAATACAACTTTTAACAATAGTCCTTAAGATGCAAGACAAAAATACTCCTGAATGAAGCATGGAGATGTACACTTTTCTCAAGCCCAGTTGGGTCTACTTTGACGTGAAATCATGCATACTTCCCAAATCTTGTCAGAGAAAGAGAAAAGGAGAGAAATGGAGATATCAGCAATACTTGCTTCCTCGTTCAACAGAAGAGAAGTTTGCTCTCTGCTACAACCTACAGTAGAGGAGACTGGGTGGTCTCTACCTCTTGCTCTACAGGAGAGAAGTATGTCAGAACAGAAAGATAGAAGAACCACACGATTTTTGTTTTCTTTTAGGAAAAAAAATGCAGGAAAATGTAACTCTAGGAGGCGTGTGTCTTGTAAGCTCTACTTATTAGATTTATTTATTACATCAAGGCAGACCACGTTCTAATGGAATCTTTCTGTCCTCTTCCCCATGCACCCCCCACCCCTGTACCTTCTGTGACTCTATAGGATAAATGCATATATATAATGTGTGTGTGTGTACATGTGTGTGTGTATTTTTGTATGTGTATATATGTATTATATATGTTTGTGTATATGTATTTGTGTATATACATGTGTATGTATATATTTATTTATTTATATAACATACATCACACTGAATTTTCCATTCCAAAGGTCTTATAGAATAGATGAGCTAATACCACATTCAAAGTGTCTTAGGAAGGTAAGTTTCAACAGAAGGAGAGGTTCTGCCTTCTCAAAGAATCAGTTTGGAAGCGTACAATACCCTAAGATAAAAAAAAAACACAGAAAGGAGTCAACTAGCAGCAAATTGGCAAAGAGATTGGAACAAAACCATTGATTTCCATTTCTCTACTGCTCCAATGGATCAATTTCCATTTGCCTTGTTCCAATGTCCATTGCTCCAATCTGAGGCCAATGTATCAGAGCCAAAACTCCAGATAAATATTTTAGTCCCAAATGACTCATGTTCTTGATGTCTTTGGTACATATACTACCATCTATTAGCCCATTAGAGTCCCCTCTACCCCAATTTCCATTTGGAAGAGGACTCTCATTTTCAACTTCTCTTCTGCCCTTCTTTGGGTTGAATAAATATTGCTAACCACTCAAAACCAAAAGGATTCAAATAGAGATTAAAATCACAAAGGTAAAATAAAAGAAAACTATCAAGTTACAAGGGTAAGAAGAAGGAGGGGAAGGAGAGGGAGGAAGAGGAGAAGAAGAAGAAGCTACCCCTTGTCTCTTAAGAAACATTGCTGGGGGTAAAACCAAGTTTTTTTGAGCTCTTTTCATGTTTCAGTGAAACTATCCATTTTAGAGATTGTTGGCTCCCTGAGGGCAGGAATTGTATTGCTTTTTCATATTTGTATCCCCAGCATACCTAGGACATCTCCAGCCTTCTTGATCTATATATTGCCACTGGATCCAGATGGGTGCAGAGGAGAAAGTGAGGCTGGTGACCTTGCACAGCCCTCCAACATTTAAATCCAATTAACTTGAGAGTCATGCCACCACCTTCCTGATGTCACGATCCTCTTCAAGGACAAAGAATAAACAACAACATCCCCACCATTTAGAGCAGTGTCTGGAATATAGTAGGTACTTAATAAATACAGTAAGTACTAAATAAATATTTATTGACTATTGGCTATTGAATATTGAGATATTGAGGGATGCCAGGATATATATCAGGCGAGGATGTAGAACCCCACGGCAAATGCTTAGGAATAATTCCTTAGCCTCACTAGAAGCAGCTTAGGTGAAGGCTTGCCTGAAGTCAGGGGCAGGATGCTTTATGACCTGGCAAGGTCTTTTCTTACCTTAAGTATGACAAAAAAAAAACTATTGCTAACAATAATGACAATAGCAATAATGATATGGAATTGTTGGAATCCTACTCATTATTTCTGAGGGCTTTGGCATCAGTTCTCTCTTCATGTACAATATGAAAGAAAAGCAGACCAGAATGAAGTTATCTACACTTTTCATTCTAGGATATCAGGGCACTGCAACTTAAATCATGAGTTTTCATGGTAATTAATGAATTGGGTTTTTTGTTTGTTTAGTTTTCATTTTGTTTCAGTTTAGCTAAAGTTAAAGCAAATGAAGCAAAAAACTTTTTCAAATCTACAAAATGATGAGCCCCATTGATAGCTCATATTTCTATAGTGGTTTCTCAGGCCAACAAAGCTTTTTTCTTCACAAGAACCCTGTACAGTAGGTTGTTTAGTCATTTTACACTCATGTCTGATTCTTCATGACCCCATTTATGGTTTTCTCGGCAAAGATACTGGAGTGGTTTACCATTTCCTTCTCCAGTTAATTTTACAGATGAGGAAACTGAGGCAAATAGGGTTAAGTGACTTGTCCAGAGTCACACAGCTAGTAAGAGTCTGAGGCTGGATTTGAACTCATGAAGATGAGTCTTCCTGATTCCAAGGCCAACACCCTACCCGACTGCACCACCTGTGAGATAGATAAGAGAAGTATTATTATCCCCATTTTGCAGACAAAGAAATTGGTGCTTGGTCAAGATCACATAATTGATAAGTATTAGTCCTGGGATTTGAAGTCAGGTATAGCATGACTTCAACTTCAGTGATCTTTCCACTGTACAGCATAGCCTTTCCATTAAAAAATAAATAGATAAAAGAAAAACACTTTAAAAATAGGAAAACTTATGGAGATGCCAGCACTTCAGAGCACCTTAGGTAGATCAGAGACTGATCTCTCAGATACCTTTCTCGTCCAGTCTTTTCAGATCTTGATGCTAAATAATGAATCTGAAGCTTCCTGCTGCCTTCCTGCAGTGTGGTTTAAATTAGACATAGTCTCTCTTGGGGACTATTTAAACAAGTGCTAATGGCTGCGTAAAAAATATTGAAATAAGCCTAAATGAGGTTTTTTATTTAAATATATATAACTATATGTTCTAGCTTCATTTCATAGGAATAGAAAAGGAAGGTACCAACATCAATGCTAATGCCTCTCTCTTGCCGCTTGCCGTTCTATCTGAATGCCAATATTTCTGGGATGTTGCAAGATGGATATTTATAATTACTGCAGATTTCATTAGCTAAAAGGTCTGCATTAGAAGGTAAAAATTAGATTTTAATGAACAATCCTTTGGAAGGATGTTATGAATTGGTATCTAGAGGATATCATCATGACTTAGAAATAAGGCAGATTAGATGAGTCCAGGAAAAGATGGCAAGACAGAATAAAGATTAAATAACTTCAAACGCAGCAAAAAATAATAATAACAAAAAAGAATATGAATAAAATCCAGAAATAAATGGGAATGTGTTTAAAAATGTAATCTTTGTTTTCACATTTCAGGACGGATGGGAAAAAAAATCTGACTGACGATTCTTGTACTCGTGGTGCAACACATCAAATTAAGTAGTTTGGCAGCAAATAAATAGATGAACAGAGCCTGGGACTGAAATTGTATGGCCACCCACCAAGCAATGTTCCAGAACTCACACCTTTCAGACTCTAGCAGTCTTAGAGCCTCATAGGCCACAGCTAATTATCAAGACAAACCTTAGAGTGAATTTTCTGATGTGTCCAAGTAAGGGCTTGGATGAAAATACCATGGTGCCCATAATAGGACATGCAAACAGGAGATTCCAAAGACAAATGATGGAGGAGGATGGCTATTCACTCCTCCTACACTCCACCCAGCTGATCTCTGTTGGAGTGAATTCTTTTTCTGACTCAGTCTTTTTTGCTCTTACAGAGAGAACAGTGTGTAACATGCAGATGATGGCTCAGGCCATTTCAACTCTTAAATGAACTCAGAAATCACACTAGCATTCAAAAATAACTCCAGCTTCTTTATTCTGATCATTAACCAGGCATATTTCATTCCAGAGGCCTAAATTACTAAGGAGCCTTGAAATTACTGAGATCAATTAAGTTCATTCTACTTTGTATAAATTATAGAACCGCTTTTGTTATTCCTATAGGGAAATATAAATAATATGAACAAGGCAAAACTCACCAAGCCCTCATTTTACATAACCAGCTTTCTACTGGCTGCTTTGTATCCTGATGCAAATGCTATTTCCCTTCATTGGCAACTGAAGACAAGATATGTTTTTACCTATGAAGACTGTGACTATAGAATTCATCTAGTCTAGGGAAAAGGATTCAACACTTAGGATCCTCTCACGCTGGCAAATTGTCAAGTTCATAATGTATAGAAAGGGTTAGGTTAGTCTAAGTTAGAATTCTGGTATTGCTGCTTACCACCTGTGAAACATGAGGGCAGGGTTTTCTCCCTCCCACTCTGGGCCTCAGTTTCCCTTTCCGTAAAATGAATGGAGTGGACAAAGCAATTTATGTAGTCCCATGCAATTCTAAATCCTATGGCCTAAACTAGTTAGTGGTGTAGTTGAGAGCAATTGTGACTACCTTCAAAGTATTTCTTTAGGGAAGAGTTTTCAGTTTTGTAGACACCTGACTTCAATGAAGTTTGTGACATATGAGGATGGGTTCATTATTGGTTGTATCAGTCATATTAGTACAGAAAAACCTTCAGAGCCCAGCATGCTAGGTATTCCACAATCTGGCTGCTATCTGAATAGCTACTATGCCTCAGCATGAATCCTACTATTTGGCCACTAACTAGCTGTATATTCCCAGGTCAATCACTGACTCCTAGGTCTCTCATCCATAAAAATGTTGGGGTAAAGGCAAGAGATCACCCAAATTATACTTCCTAACTCTTAGGACTTTGTCAAGGAAAGTATTTGAAAAGCCTAAAATTGCCAAACATGCTCCTTTTATTATCTAATTTACTACCTAATTTTACTACCTTACACTAGGATATCAGGGCATATCACATACCATGCATTCTTGGTCACCATTTCTGCCTATTAAAAACCTATGTATCCTTCAAGACTCAGGTCAAATGCAAGCCTCCTTGATCTACTTTGGGAAACAATGTGGTATAGCGGATAGAATGTTGGCTATGGAAGTGGAAGACTAGATTCCAATCCCAATTTTCATACTTGTTACCTTGGGAAAATCTTTTAACCTCTTTAGGCTTCAGGTTCCTCATCTACAAAATGTGAATGTTTATACTCACTGACCTCTAAGTTCACATGTAGCTCTAAATCTATGATTCCCCAACAGGAGATCTCCCTGTATAACTTTCAATCAATCAAAAACCATTGATTAAGCACCAACTTAGCGTCAAGTAATGTTCTAGGCACTGGGGATACAAAACAAAGGAAATTAAAAATCCCTTCACTCATAGGGCTCACATTTTATCAGAGAAGCCTAAGCACATATACAACAAGTACAAAGTCATTCGGAGAAGGCCCTAGCAGCTGGGAATATTACATAGAAGGTAGCACTTTAACTCAACTTTCCAGGAAACTAAAGGGTCTAAGCTGAGATGGAGGTGTAAAGATAATGTATTTGCACCATTTTGTCTTTCTGTTATTGCATTTTTCACCATCTGCTTTTTATCACGGGATTTTTTTTTGCACATTTGATGAAATGAATTAATATCTATACTCATCGCCTCCACTTATTGTCTTTCTCATCCACCTTTTGTAAGCTGGCTTCTCAACTCATCATTCAACTCAAACTGTTCTCTCTGGGGTTACCACCAATTATTTAATTGCGAATTCTGAAATCCTTACATTTCTCAACAAATAAGCTGCATTTTATACTGCTGCTCCCCCTTTCCTCCTGGGTGTGCTCTTCTCTCTGGCTTTTGGGGGGGGGAGCATTTCTCTCTCCTGCTTCTTTTTGTACCGGGCTGATAGTTATTTCTCAGTCTCCTTTGCTTATTATAATCCATATCATGTTTCCTAACTGTGAGTAACCCTTAAGATTCTATACCAAATATCTTCCCTGTTTTTTTTATTTTAATTTAAAATTTATGGAATAAAACAAGCATTTCCATAACAGTATAATAATAATATTAATAATGATGATGATGATGATGATTGCATATGAAACTGCAAATCTCTTATGTGAGCATAAGTCTCTCTTGTCTCTACGATCTCTTAGCGACTTTGTCATCCCTTATGGTTTGATCATCTCTGTGTACATAACTCCTAAATCTACCTATCCATCTCCAGCATCACACCTCAACTTCAGTTCCACATTACCAGTTGTCAATTGGACGTGTTAAATGGGATATTCCGGTGACATCTCTAACTCAATATGTCCAAAATTGAACTCAATACTTGTCTCTCGAACCATAAATCCACCCCTTTTCCAAACTTTCCTCTTTCTGTCAAAGGCACCTTTTGTTCCCCATTCTTCCAGTCTCTGAGGTTTGTAACCTCACATCATCCTTGATCTTCACTCCCTATCACCCCATATGTATCATTTCTGCCTCCACAGACTTTTTTGTATTTAACTGTTTCTCTCTACTTACACAGTGACCTCTGGTTTAGGCCCTCATCTCTCATCAAAATGATTTTGATAGCCTCTTAGTTGGTCTTTCTGCCTCAAATTTCTCTCCCCTACAAGCTATCTTCTACACTGTTTCAAAAATGATTTTCCTTGAATGAAAGTATGATCATATCACTCCTCTACTTAATGAAATCTAGTGCCTTAATATTACTTTTAGGAAAAGATACAAAAAGCTCTATTTAATTTCGTAAAACCTTCAAAACCTGGCCCCAACATGTCTTTCCAGACTCGTTATGTATTACCCCCATTCCTGCTTTATAGTCAAGTTGATTTCTTTGTTTCTCTTACTTTCCATATCTTATCACCTTGTCTTTGTTCTTTGTGAGATGTGGGTCAATTTATCAGCAGTTGGGCAGATTTGGATCTGGTTTAATGACTGGACTAAGAAAGGAATCAGTCACACACAGTCATACACCGATGAAGGAAAGCTTCCAGTGGAATGCCCTAGAATCTGTGAAGTTTAATGTGTCTATCAAAGTTTTGTGTGAAGACATAGATGATGTCCTTATCAGATCCCCAGGTGATATAATGCCGAGAGGAGTAGCTAACACATTGGATGGCAGAATCAGTCTCCAAAAAGATCTCAACAGGTTCTAGCTATAATTTCTTTATCCAATACTTCTCTTTGGTTCAGTTCACGAGTCTTTATTCATCATCTACCATGTACAATGACCTGTGTCAGGTAGTCTTGGGAAGGAAATAAGCAAATAGCCTCAATTCTATTTTAAAGAAGGGCATGAAATTAAGCAGGCATACCTGTAAAGAAATTCTAATCTGCCATCTGAATTGGACAACTGGATTCAACTCTCTCCACTTGACCATTACAAGAGGTACTCAAGTGATTATTTGGGAGAGGGGACACCATGACACAACAAAGATTCAGCCTGTGCTTTTCCATTCTAAATGTTACCTAGGAACTTTCAGAGGAGAAGACGTCAATGATTGATCACACCGCAACCATCCAACGTTTCACCTTCTTTCTCACTGAGAAGAGAAAATGAGTCTTTAAAGAAGTGATTTTCCATTTGATGTTGCTCGGCCCTTGTGTGGAAAATTGAAAAGTATAAATTTTGAAAACACAGCAATCCCTCTGTAATGAGGCAGAGAAACTATGCATTTGGATGAAATACTCATTTTGAACCGGAAATTTTAGAGAGAGGATAAGGAGAAAACAATGGCATGCAAAGCTAAACATTTCTTCTTCTTCATTGTAATTAGTCTAATATATGCATGGGATGATGCCCATGAGTATAATCATGCCCACCATCACCATTTCATTACACTG
>JAQQSZ010005760.1:0-13791 GCA_028646595.1 Phalanger gymnotis | reverse complement strand
GAGAGAGCACAGGTGAGTTGAAGATGAATAAGGGATGAGAGAGGAATATATTGAGAGAGAGAGATAGGGAGAGATAGAATGGGGTACATTATCTCGCATAAAAGTGGTAAGAAAAAGCAGTTCTGTAGGAAGAAAAGAGAAGGCAGGTGAGGGGGAATGAGTGAATCTTGTCCTCATCA
This sequence comes from Phalanger gymnotis, assembly GCA_028646595.1. Taxonomy (NCBI): domain Eukaryota; kingdom Metazoa; phylum Chordata; class Mammalia; order Diprotodontia; family Phalangeridae; genus Phalanger; species Phalanger gymnotis. The sequence continues at coordinate 13,612 of JAQQSZ010005760.1, read as the reverse complement.
GATTTGACCTGAAGAGGGAATACCATACATACTCAATTGGGTATCTTACCCCACAGGAAAGAAGGAGGAAGAAGAGTTAAAAAGAGAGGATGATGGAAGGGAGGGCAGATGGGGATGAAGGTAATCAAAAACAAACACTTTCGAAAAGGGACAGGGTCAAGGGAGAAAACTCAATAAAGGGGGATAGGTTAGGAAGAAGCAAAATATAGTTAGTCTTTCACAACATGAGTGTTGTGGAAGGGATATACATAATGATATGCATGTGGCCCATGTTGAATTGCTTGACTTCTTAGGGAGGAAGGGTGGATGGGAAGGGAAGAGGGTAGATAATTTGGAACTCAAAGTTGTAAAAAATAGATGTTCAAAAACAAAGTTTTTGTATGTGACTAGAAAATAAGATCCACAGGCAATGGGGCATAGCAATTTATCTTGCCCTACAAGAAAGAAAGGGAAAAGGGGATGGGAGGGAAGTGGGGTGACAGAAGAGAGGGCTGACTGGGGTACAGGACAACCAGAATATACGCCATCTTGGAGTGGGGGGGAGGGTAGAAATGGAGAGAAAATTTGTAATTCAAACTCCCTTGAAAATCAATGCTGAAAACTAAATATATTAAATAATAAAAACCATTTTATTTACTGGCATATAACAAATAACATCTTCAATATGATTTCTAGCATTTGTGATACAAAGGTTGATGTGCTTTGCAAGATTCACATGAAGTTGATGCGATAACTCCACATTGCCATCAATTTTAGCACATTCATTCTTTATGCATTCAATAAAGTGTGTTGCATTTTTAATTTTCATTGAGTATACCTTCTCCTTTAGCATACTCCAGAAAAAGGAGTCAGGCGGGGTAAGGTCTGTTAATATTCCAACTAAAAAATATTTGTTGAAAATTTCATTCATTTCATTTCTTGAAAATATGCACCTTTGCCTATGCGTCCAGACTTTAGGGACACCCTGTATGTTGGCTCTTGGCCTGTGGTAGATTTTTTTTACTTTGTTGAGGGAAAAATTCTTGTGTAGCTGTTATTTTAAAATCACAGATCATACCTGATCAAAAGTTTTTCTTTGTCTCTTGATTTGTTTAGTTTTTTACTGCAAATGTTTTGTCATTTTAAAAATTTTAGTTTCTCTGAATTTGATCAAGCCTTGCATGCCTGCTATCAACTCTGATTAGTCATGACGAGCAATTTATTTAATGAATTGCTATACACTACTGCCTTAATGACATTCACTTGAACTCCCTCCTTAATAATACTAATAGCTAACATTTATATAGTGCTTACTATGTGCCAGGCACTGTGCTAAGTACTTCACAGTTATCATCTTATTTGCTCCTCACGATGACCCTGGGAGGGAAGGTGCCATTATTATACCCATTTTATAGATGAGGAAGCAGACAGAGCCTAAGTGACTTGCCCAGGGTCACACAGGTAGTAAGTGTCTGAGGCTGACTTAGAACTCAAGTCTTTCTCACTTCACGTGTGGCACTCTATCTACTCCACCACCTAGCTGCCCAAGAGAGAAAGTCATTTAAACAAAACCAACCAACAGGGTAACCTTGTCTCATGGCATATACAACATTCTATATCCCTGATGCCTCTATAGAGAGGAAGGAGGTAAAACCCAGTCAAGACGACAGAACAGCAGGAGGAAGTACAACAAAACTCTTCACCACAATTATTTCACAAAGAACTATAAAATGAATCAGACTAAGACATAATCAGGAAATCCAAGAAAAAAAATCACATTGAGTCATATTTCTAACCCAGCTTGGCAAAGGTCGACAGACTGAGAGGTCTGTTGACATTGGGGACTGAGTATAGCCAGGCGCATGCCCTGGGGCCTTCAGCACAGGTACTAGAGGAGCCTGTCTGTGGCTGTGCACCAGGGAATGAAGAGGTCTGAGGTCTGGCACATAACCTTGTGCAGGGAGCAAGAACAGTTGCCAATAGGCACTTCTGTCCCTACTCAGTGTTGTGTCACAGATCCACAGTATTCAGAGGAGGGGAGTCACACCTAGGAGTGGTGGTACAGAGTAGAATGAAGTCACAGGCTTTGTACTGAGTGTGGAGGCACTATAGAAGGAAGCAGCAGCTGTGTGGCTCTGATCTCAACACTGCCCCAAACACAAAGTACAAAGTCAGGAAGTAAGGCTAGAAGAATAAGCAAGCAAACAAACAAAAAAGCCCCACAATAAGGAGCTATTATAGTGACAGAGACACCCAAGAAACAGACCAAGAAGAGAATGGCACCAGAATATCTATCTACCAGCAAATCCTCAAAGAAAAAAAAACATTTGAAAAACCTGAGTTCTAATTCAGCCTCAGACACTTACTACCTGTATAACCTTGGCACAAGTTCAACTAGAATTTCTAGAAGTGATGAAGCAAGAGGTTTCTTTTAGAAGAGCTAAAAATTATTTTATAAATGAAATGAGAAGACTAGAGGAAACATTAGAAAAGAAATGAGATTTGTGGAGGAAAAAATTGAAGAGAATTAACAGTTTGGCATAAGAGGTGCAAAACCTTGGCCAAGCAAAATACTCCCTAAAAATTAGAACGGACTAAATAGGAATAAATGACTTAAAAAGATTTAATAAAATAAAGTCAAAAGACTGAAAAAGAAGAAAAATAGAAAAAAAATCTCATAGCAAATACAACTGACCTGGAAAATAGATCGAGAGACAATTTAAAAGTGACTGGACTATCATAAAACCCTGACCAAAACCAAGAGACTTGTCATCATATTTCAAGAAATCTTAAAATAAAGTTGCCCAGATCTCTTAGAACCAGAGGACAAAGTGAAAATAGAGTCTGCTGGTCAGTTCCTGAACGAAATGCCAAATACCTCCCCCCCCCAAGAAAAATATAGCCAAAATCTGGAGCTTCCAGGTCAAAGAAAAAAATAATGCTAGCAGACCAAAAGAATTCAAGTACTGAGGAGACACAATCAGTATCACATAGATTTAACAGCTACTAGTAGAAAGGAAAAGAGAAGAGGGAGGGAGGTTTCATGATTGGATCTTTGAGAAGAATATTGTTCATTATAATTTCTCATAGCTTGCCCTTACAGAGTTCCTCTATATTCCTTATATTCTTCATTTCTTTCTGCAAAATAACATTCCTAATAAATTGTTTGTTCTCAGTCTTTTTTTTTCATTCCATAGTTAGTACTTTGTATATTTTTGTCTGTACCGGACCTGTCTTTGTCTTTGCCCTCTTTGGGGATATATGCCCGGAAGGGGGACCACCAGGTCAAAGGCTGTGAACAGTATAGTGACTTTCTCACCTCATAATGCCAAATTGTTTTTGAAAATGGTTGGACTGGTTTCTTTCCACAACCTCTCCAACACTGGCTGCTTGCATTTTTGATTATGCTGTTGATTCCCAAGCTGTTTAATATATTTTTATTCATATATTTGTTTTTATATCACTTGTTTCCAAAAATGTCTTCCCTCACTTAGAGATCAATTCCTTAAAAAATACAAAAGAGGAAAACAAATCAATTTAACAAAACTAACCAACAGAACAACTGAGGCTGACAATGTTCCACACCCATATTCTTCCACGTCTGCAAAGAAGGGGGGAGGCATAGTCTCATATTTTGGGCGGGGGGAACGGGTTCCAATCTTGTTCATTATGATTACACAGCATTCAATTTGGCTTTTGTTGTTGTTGCCAGTGTTAGTCAGTATCCTCTCTCCAATCCATCCTCCATTCAGCCACTAAAGTGATTTTCCTACAGCTCGGGTCTGACCATGCCACCTCCTATTCAATAAACTCCAGTGGCTCTCTATTACTTCTAGGACCAAATATGAAATGCTCTACTTGCCATTCACAGCCCTTCATGACTTACCCTCCTACTTTTCCAGTCTTTTCGTGCCTTAGTCTCTGGCTGTTCCACAAATAAGACACTCTAATCTCTTGGCTTTGGGCATTTTCTCAGGCTGTCCCCTGTGTCTAGAATGGAACGGAAAGGGAGAGCTCTTCTCAACTTCACCTACTGGCTTCCCTGACTTCCTTTTCCATGGAAAATCCCACCTTTTTAGCAAGCCTTCCCTAACCTCTCTTAATTCTAACACTTTTCTTCTGTTAATTCTTTCCTATTTATCATGTATATAGCTTGTTTATATATATATATATACATATATTTGTTTATTTGCTGTCTCTACTATTAGAGGCTATTTTTTGTCTCTTTTTGCCACTTAGCACAGTGTCTGGGATAGAGCAGGAGCTTAATAAATATTGATTGGCTGATTAGCAGACAAGCCTTGTTGACTGGTTGGAACCAGAAAGACCTGAGTTTGAATGCTGCCTCAGATACTTACTAGCTATGTGACCCTGAGCAAGTCACTTAACTTCTTTTTGCTTCATTTCTCTCATCTACAAAACTAAAACAGGGATGATAATAGCATTCAATTCATGGAATTATCGTGAGACTCAAATGAGATAATGTATGTAAAGTATTTTAAAATTCCTTAGTGTTCAGTTTTTCAGTCATCGGACTCTTCATGACCCCATTTGGGGTTTTCTTTGGCAAAGATACTGGAGTGGTTTGCCATTTCCTTCTCCAGATCATTTTACAGATGAGAAGACTGAGGCAAATGCCATTAAGTGACTTGTCCAAGGTCACACAGCTAGTAAGTGTCTGGGGACAGATTTGAACTCAAGAAGATGAGTCTTCCTGACTCCAGGCCCAGCACCACCTAGCTACCCCATGATTCTTAAAGCCCTACAAAAATGCTAGCTATTAGTAGTAGTATGTGCCTTGATAGACTGACTCCCAGATATTTTATGGATTTTTGTAGTTATTTTTAATGTAATTTTCCTTTCTACCATTTCCTTTTGTTATTGCTTGATAGAAAAGGTGGTAACTTTTGTGGGTTTATTTTGTGTCCTGTTACTTTACTGAAGCCATTAACTGACTCAGAAAATTTAAATAAACAGCAAACCAAGTAAACTATCATGTCATCAGAAAATAGAGATAGCTTTATCTCTTGCATGCTTTTAACTTCTTTTTTAACTTCTTTTTTCTCTAATAATATTGATATTGCTAGCATTTTCAAAATTATAGCAGATATCAGAAGGCAAAGGAAGGGGCAGCCCTGCTTTATTTGCATATTCATTGGAAAACCTATAATGTTTCCCCTCTTATATATAATGCTAACTTTCGGGTTTAGTTTTTTTTTTTAGTCATATTAAAAGCGTCCTTACTGTACCTATGCTTTGTAGGGTTTTTAGCATAAATGAAGGTTTTACTTTGTCAAAAACTTTTTTGGCACCTATTGGTATAATCATCTGGTTTTGGATGTTTGTATTTTTTAAGAAGATTAACGATGTTGGTTGTTTTCCTACTGTCCCAACATCCTTGGTTCTTTAGTATAAATCCCAAGTGTAAATTTGATCATATTGAATAACTTTTTGGATATATTGCTGTAGTTTTTTGCCAAGATTTTATTTAAAAATTTTGAATCCATATTCATTAGAGTTGTTTCATTTCCTTTTACTATTAGTGATATGGAACATTTTCTTTCATATTTCTTCTTCTAAAAGCTGTTTGTTTATATCTTTAGACCTATTGGAGAATGGCTTTAAATCTTACATAGGGAAATCAACACATCTGTGTATATTAATTATGCTGATTGTTTTTTTCCAGTGTTCAAACTTCCTTGCATCCCTGGTATAAATCCAACTTGATCATGTGAATAATTTTTGGATATATATTTATTAATACATAGTGGTTTTGCCGGGATTTGATTTAATTTTTTAATCAGTAGAGTTTGTGTTATTTACGTTCCCCTTACTATTAGTGATTTAAAACTTTTTTATATTTCTTCTTCTAAAAGCTATTTTTTCTATATCTTGCTATGTGCTGGAGAATGCCTCTTGGTCTCATATAGAAAATCAATATAAAACTAGCTGTATATATCCCATGGGTTTCAGACTTCTCTTAAATATTTGATATAAAAAGTTCTCCCAATTGACAACTTCTCTTCTTAGTTTAACTGCATTGTATCTGTGTAAAGTCTTTTTAAATGGCATGGGCATAGTATTAAGAGTGTTTCGTATTTATGTTTATATACATCCTGAATATCTTGCTGTTTATCAATAAGGTGTTATGTAAGTACTACATATAAATGTTGATTTTTGTGGATTTATTTTGTATCTTATAGTTTTTCTGAAAGTATTAATTTTCTTGAATAATAATAATAGCTAGCTTGTAAATTTAAATTTTGCAATATTATTTTATCCTCACAACAACCCTGGGAGGAGGTATGCGCTGTTATTCCATTTTACAGATGAGGAAACTGAGATAGAGGTTAAATAAATTTCCTAAAGCTCACAGAGCTAGTGTGTTAGGCTGAATTTGAACTCAGGTCCTCTCAACTACAGAACAGCACTGCATTCACACCCTCACCTAGGTACTTTAGATTTCTTCAGATTTTCTGGAATTAACTAAGCAAACCAACATGTCATTTGAAAGTAGGGATAATTTATATCTGTTGCTAATGTCTGTGCTTTGACTTTACTGTAGTATAAAGAGCCTAGGCAGTTATCAGAGGACTGGGGTTTGAATCTTTGCTCTCCTACTTGTACCTGGGTTATTTTAGGAAAGTCATTTCTACCTATCTGGGCCTCTGTTTCTTTATCCGTACAGTGAAGAGGGTGGACTAAGCAATCTCCAAGATTCCTTCCAGCTTTCAAGCTACAATCATGTGTCCTTCTCCCATCTTATTCGTAGAGCTAGATTTTCTAGAACAATATAAAATACTGTGGGAAGAGGAACATCCTTGTTTTTCTTCAGTAGTAATTGGGACAATCTCATAGTTTTTCACCTTTGCAAATAATACTAGCTGTCATCTCAACATATTTTTAAAGTTCATATCAAAGAAGGGTCTTCTGTGCCTGTCTATGCCTTTTAGACTTTTTAACATGTGCGAATGTTGTTTTGTCAAAGGCTTTTTTCTGATTCTCTTGGGATGATTGTAAGTTTAAAAATATTACTATTTATAGGAATTGTTTTTCTTAATATTGAACCATCCTTGCATACCTGGTGTAACTCCAACTTGGGGATAAGTGGATATATTGCTGTAGTCTCTTTGCTAAGATTTTATTTAATTTTTTTTCCTTCAATATGCAATAGTGAGTTTGGTTTATTGTTCTTTCTTTACTTGAATCCTTCCTTAGTTTGGGTATCAGAACAATATTTGTCTTGTAAAGGCATCTTATTCTGATGCCTTCATTTTCAGTTGTTAAGAATAATTTTAATAGTATAGGTATTAATTCCTCTTAATATTTGAAAGACTTTATTAGTACATTGACCTAGACTATTTCTCCACCCTCTCCCTTTGGTACTTGGTTTGTGATTTGGTCTATTTTTCTTTTTGGGACTGAGTTATTTGGGGCTTCCATTCCTTATTTTATTAACTTGAAAATTTTACAGTTTTGTAGATAAACAGCCATTTATTTTTATTTCCTCTTTGTGGTGAATTCATTCTTTTTGATTTCCCTCCTTCTTGATCAGGTTAGCTAATGGCTTCTTAGTTTTGTTAGTATTAAGAAAAACTCTTGGCTATGTCTATAGCCCTTTTCTTTTGATTTTTGCCCTCTCCTCTGATCTCCACAAGTTCTTTCTTTTGTGTTTTTTGGGGTTAACTTGTTGGATTTTTAGTGTTATTTTTTTCCTAAAAAAAAATCATGCTCTTGATTTTCTTTTTGTTTTGTTGATATATTTTCTGAGATGAATTTTTCCTATGATTACTTTAGTCATACCTCCAAAATGTTGATATGTGGCTTTACATAGTTGTTTTTATGATTTGTTATTTGAGTCACTCGTTGTTCAGTATATCACTACATAGTCTCCATTTAGGTCTGTATTACCAGTTTTATTGTGTTATGGTAGATAAAGGAGATATTTAATATTTACTTCTTTTGTATTTATTTATAATTTCTTTGTGTGCCTAGGCTCTAGTAAAAATTTCTTCCCAGCTGAAGGCTGCTCTCTGCATTTTCTATTCTTGTTTTCCCCCTCCTTATTCTTCGTTGGAGGAGAAGGGCTTTGATTAGCATTTCATGACTAGTGAAAGGGTTGGAGGAAAGCTAAGGCTTCTGATCTTGCCATCTTCCCTGGAGTTCTCCTTTTGAATGTGTATCATTCCTGTGTATGTTGTTGGTTCAGAACTGTAGTTCCCTTTCCTCGGGCCCGTGCAGTCCCTTCCCTTGAGTAAAGTGTCTTCCACTTTACCCAACCAGTAAGGGCCTTATCGCTGACCCATTTTAACCACCAAGATAATCAATGTCTCCATGGAAACTGATGGGGATCACAATTTAGGTGGAAAGGAGGAAAGTAAAGCTCCCATTGCCTATTGACAAAGAATTCCAGAAGTCCCTGGACCTGAATTTTTGTTCTCTGGCATGAGGAGGACAGGTCCTGGGAAAAGGTGCCTGACTAAGGTCAGGTTAGGTGCCCGATATCAATAGTACCCTAAAATAAGAGCAAGGCTCAAGGCAATAGGTCAGACGTGGATGCAGGGCTCTGGTCTACTGAGTCATAGATAACTTCAAGAAAAGGCAGTCTAGGACCTTGGAGAGCTCCGAGGAAAGACCTCACAAACCTCACTTTGATGAAGTCCAGACCCATTCAAGGCCTTATAGCCCCAGAGCCCCAGACTTACTACCCCCATGCCTCCTTGTTTATGCTAGAACTCTCTGATTTTGAAAAGGCATTCAGTTATGGCAGACTCAGTTCCTTGGCATCACACCCATCATGAGCGAGAGTGGGACGTAGCAGGGTGCTGTACTGGGGCTCAGGAAGACCTTCATTCCAATGCTACCTCTGCCACTTCCTAGCTGTGTGAGCATTTGGGCTCTGGGAGCCTCAGTGCCTTCATCTTTCAGTGGAGATGAGAAGAATGTACCTAGCACAAGACCATTGTTAGGTATTGGTTTGACAGCATGGCTAAAGAAAGGATATTGCCCACCTTCAAGTGCTAGAGAACTGTAAGATATCATTATTATTCGCCACCTAGGTACAGTTTCAATTCAATATAAATTTTGAAAGTATCTTCCATAACAAAACACTCTGCTAGGTGAAAAGGTAGATGCAAAGTTTGGCTAATATTAACACCACCTCTGCCCTCACAGAGCTCACAGAAGAATTCGACACAACACAGATCAATCACTATCATATACAACATGGCATGATAAATGAATTTGAGCAGAGCAACTCAAAATTCCTTGTGAAATTAGGGTAGGAGGGCATTACCCATGGGGCCAGGACAGGGGAGGGAGGCAAGAGTCTTCCTAAAGGAAGTGACATCTGAACTTGGCTTTAAAGGATGGGTAGGAATTCAAAAACTGATGAAGGGGAAGAAAGGCCTCCCAGACACAGGGAACAGTGTGGGCAAAAATCCCCTGTTGCTATAACCACCCTCAGTTTTTAATAGAGGGTCTTAGAAGCACACTTGGGATGGGGGTGGGGAAGAATGCTTGGTTCTAATTTAAAAAAAATTGCTCCCATTTCTTAATGAGGATTCCCACCTGATGTGGAAACTAAAGAAACCTGAGTAAAGGTCCTCACTGAGGCACATCAAATGTACAGAGAACTAAAAGAGAGGCCCAGCCACACTCGGCTGATCAGACAAGAACCAATTGACCTCGGATTCTGCTAACTAGGGCTCTGCTCGGGCACCCAGGAGCCCAAGCTCCCATTCAGAAAAGCCCCAGGGCAGACTTCCTTAGAGTGGGATACAGAGATAACACATAGTGATGGTACAGTCACCCCATGATGTACATAGTAGAGATATTATGATACCCATTTTACAGATAAAGAAACTGAGACCCAGAGAGGGGAAGTGACTTTGCCCACAGCCAAACAACTAGTGGGTGTTGGAGATGAGACTCAAACCCAGGTACACCACCAGGATTTGGAGTCAAAGATCCTGCATTAAAATCCCGATGCTGCTGCATGTTACCTCTATGACCTTGGACAAGTCACTTAACGTCTCTGGGCCTCAGCTTACCCACCTGTTAAAATGAGGGCTTCATGGGATAATCTCTCTCTCACTCTCACAAACACACACACCCCTCTCTCTCCAGGGAAGACAATCAAATCACCATTCTACTTGGGTATGGAACTGAGTTGCAGCTACTAGGAAGAGTATAATAATCCTATTCCTAATAAATTTATCCTTTTCTCCAAATCCTTCAGAGTTAAAAACTCTCTAGGTGAAACTCCCATCTACAACCTCATCCCTGTCCTTCCACTGTACCCTCTGCACCTCTCTTCTTTGTTAGCCCTATTCCTCTCATGCCTTCCATTCTCACAGTCGTGGATACCTGACTGGCAGAGTAGATAGACACCAGGAGCTGCCCCAACCCCCAACAAAGGACTGGGTGCATGTTGTCTCATGCTACCTGACACACTGAGGCAGGAAGAAGACTGGGTACATTCTTTGATCCTCCCTGTCTCTTCCAGACCCCCTTTGAGACTCTGTCACTTAGCACCCTCTCCTCTTTCAAGGTTTATTCCATCCAGTTACTGTTATCAGTTATTACAAGCCCCCATGTTATTCTCCCTCCTTCCTCAAATGGTAGAGTTGGATGCCAGATTGCAAAGGGTTGCTATAATTATAGCTAACAAATACAAATAGTAGCATTTATATAGGACTTTTAGATTTGCAAAGTGCTTTACAAATATCTCATTTTAGCTTCACAACAACCCTAGGAGGTAGGTGCTATTATTATTCCCAATTTCCAGATGAGGAAACTGAGGCAGATCTGAAATCAGGTCTTCCTGACTCTAAGTCCTATGCTCTATAAACTCCATGAGGAAGGAAGAACCAGATGAGATAATAATTGTAAAGCACTTAGCACAGTGTCTGGCACACAGTAGGTGCTCTAGAAATGTTAGCTCTTATCATTAGCTATTGCTTATCCCTTCTCTCTATGCACAGGCCATGTTACTTCTCTTTTAGAGAAGGAGCAGCCTCTTTGTTGCTCTTCCTGACCAATTTCCCATTGGTCTTCAGCCACTACACTCTCTAGTCCTCTCACAGACCAGAGTACATCCTGCTCTTTAGAGTAAATCAAAAACATTGATTATATGCCTGTGGGATACAAAGGAAATTCAGTCCCTGCCTTCAAGGAGTTCCTAGTCTAGTGGGGGAGAACACATGTCAATAACTAGGTCTGTAGAAAGTACATCTGGATTAGAAGGGAGGTGGTGTCAGAAGAGAAGGTACCAGCAGCCTTTGGGGGCTGAGGGCTGAGCTGAGTCACTAAGGGGAGAAGGGAGCATATTCTAGACATGGTGGATGGCAGGGACAAAAGGAATGCAGGAGATGGAGAGTCCTATCTGAGGAAGCACATGTAGGTGAGTGTAGACCCTTGATAAATGGAGTCAAGAGACCCAGCCTCTTTTACTAAGTTGCTGTATGACCTTGGGCAAATCACTGCCCCTTCTCTGGTTCTTCAAGCCAGTCCTGTGTGATGCAGAACCATGAATCCTGTTTTCCCAATGAAGCCAAGAAGGAGAAGGCCAGATCTTGAGGTCTAACAAGTGGCTGCCATTCTAGCTCCAAATGACAGAGAAATCCAGTGGTCACCTTCTTATAATCTTTGGTTGGTAGTCGGAGGTTTCCTAAGCATCCAACTTCCTCCTCCTCAAACAGTTCTAGAGCTCCTTGCTACATATAGAAATGACGTCTGTGTGTCTTGATTTAAGGTACAATGATGATGATGGTGATGATGATAGCAGCTCACATTTCTGTGATTTAAAGTTTGCTAAGTGCTTTGTACATTATTTCACTTGATCCTCACAATAATCCTGTGAAAGAGGTGCTATTACTATCATCCCCATTTTACGGATGAAGAACCTGAATATAATATAATGGAATGCTATTACGCCCACAGAAATGAGAAAAGGGACCAATTCAGAGAAAATGGAGATGATTTGTGTGACTTGATGCAAAGTGAAGTGAGCAGAATCAGAAGAGCTATTTTTACAGTAGCAACAACATTAGAAAGATAACTTTAAGTCTTAAAAACATTGAATAATTCTGTGACCAGCCATGATTCCAGAGGACCAGTGCAGGACCATGTCACTCAAATGCTGCTAGGTGCAGAATGAGACATCTATTTTGGGACAAAGGCAGTATTTTGCCTGATTGTGTATATTTATTTGAAGGGTTTTGTTTTTCCCTTTTTAAATTTGGGGGTAGGTAGGAAGGAGAGAAAATAGATCAATTGTCAATTGAAAAATAATACAATTAAATAGAAAACAGTAAAGTGGACTTGAAGTCATTGGACCAGGATCACCAGTCTCCTAAGCATACGAAGCAAGATGTGATCCCAGGTCTTTCTGCCTTTAAGTTCAATGGGCTATCCAGCACCACCATGCCGTTTACAATGAATCAATCAACAAACATTTATGAAGTACCAGAGATGCTGTGCTTAGGTGCTGGGGAGAGAAATACAAACAATGTTACAATCTCTACTTGTATGGAGCTTAGATTTGAATGGGGGTAGATGGCAAGTATATAAAAGCATATATGTGTATGTAATATACACATAACACAAAGAATATAAACCGAATAAATACAAAGTAATTTAAAGGGATGGTATATATCCAACAATAACCCTATGAAGTAGATGACAGAAGAAGTAGTATCGACTGCATTTTTCAGAGGAGGAAACTGAAGCTCACACGGGGGAGGTACTTGCCCCATGTTGCAGAACCAGTACTGGTTGAAACCAGGATTTGAGGCCAGGTTTCCACATTCTAGTGCTGTTCTCATGAGGCCACGGTGCTTTTCATACACATGGTCCTTTGGTAGAGATGGAAGGGAAATCAAAGGACAGCCATTGCCTTGGAGGCAGTGAGGCAGTATGGGAGAAAACCTGTAATGATGTAGTACAGTAGAGCCTTGCCAGGTACTTGATGGGTTGGGTGGTGTGAGGGCCGAGCACCAAGACTGTCCACCACCGGAGGGGGGCGGAGCCAAGATGGAGGCTGGAAAGCAGTGACTAGCGTGACCTCCCCACCAAGTCCCTCCAAAAACCTATAAAAAATGGCTCTGAAACAATTCTAGAGCTGCAGAACCCACAAAGTGGCAGAGGGAAGCAGGGCTCCAGCCCAGGACAGCCTGGATGGTCTCTGGGTGAGGTCTGTCCCGCATGAAGCTCCCGGCTCCCAGCTGAGGGGAGCGGAGCTGAGCCAAGCAGAGCCCAGCGTGCAGCACGGACCATGGAACTGACCAAACCACGAGCCAAGCGGAGAGTGCCCTAGCATCCTGAATTACTGAGCTGTGGCATCTACCAGACCTCACAACCCACAAACAGCAAAGACAACAGAGAAGGTTAGTGGGAAAAGCTGGGAGACTGAGTTTGCGGTTCAGCCAATGCCCCTGGGGCAGCGGAGGTGGGGCAGCTTTAGAACTACAGCTGCAGTTGCTTCTGGCCCCAGGCCCACCTGGTGGGAGGAATTAAGTGGCAGATCAGAGCAGGAGTAAAGAGCCTGCTGAAGATTTAAGCCCAGTCCGGGTAGGGGGTTATTGGGGAAGGAGGAGTGCTGGTGAGGCAGCGCATCCCCCCAAGCATGGAA
>JAQQSZ010005759.1:0-13791 GCA_028646595.1 Phalanger gymnotis | reverse complement strand
ATGTGGGAAAACCATGAAAAACAAGCCAATGACTGGCTAAAGGAGACCCAAAAATACTGAAGAATGTAGCACCTTAAAAAACAGACTAACTCAAATGGCAAAAGAGCTCCAAAAAGGCAATGAGTTGAAGAATGCTTTGGAAGGCAGAATTAGCCAAATGGAAAAGGAAGTCCAAAAGACCACTGAAGAAAATACTACCTTAACAATTAGATTGGAGCAAGTGGATCTAGTAACTTTATGAGATATCAAGATGTTATAAAACAGAACCAAAGGAATGAAAACATGGAAGACAATGTGAAATATCTCATTGGGAAAAGCTCTGACCTGGAAAATAGATCCAGGAGAGAGAATTTAAAAATTATTGGACTACCTGAAAGCCATAAAAAGAATCTAGGCATCATCTTTCAAGAAATTATCAGTGAAAACTGCCCTGATATTCTAGAGCCAGAGGGTAAAATAGAAATTGATAGAATCCACTGATTACCTCCTGAAAATAATCCCAAAAAGAAAACTAGGAAAATTGTTGCCAAATTCCAGAGCTCCCAGATCAAGGAGAAAATACTGCAAGCAGCTAGAAAGAAACAATTTGAGTATTGTGGAAACACAATCAGAATACCACAACATCTAGCAGCTTCTACATTAAGGGATCAAAGGGCTTAAAATATGAAATTCCAAAGGTCAACTGAGCTAGGATTAAAAGCAAGAATCACCTACCCAGCAAAACTGAGTATCATGCTCCAATGCAAAATATGGATTTTCATTAAAATAGAGGACTTTCAAGCTTTCTTATTGAAAAGACCAGACCTGTATAGAAAATTTGACTTTCAAACACAAGAATCAAGAGAAGCATGTAAAGGTAAACAAGAAAGAGAAATAACAAGGCACTTACTAAAGTTAAACTGTTTTTTACATTCCTACATGGAAAGATGATATGCATAATTCATGAGACCTCAGTATTAGGGTAGCTAAAGGGAATATACATATATAGGAGGAGGCACAGGGTGAGTTGAATATGAAGGGATGATATTTAAAAAATCAAATTAAGGGATGAGAGAGGAATATATTGAGAGAGGGAGAAAGGGAATGGCGTAAATTATGTTACATAAAAGTGGCTAGAAAAAGCAGTCTGTAGGAGGGGAAGAGGGGGCAGGTGAGGGGGAATGAATGAATCTTGATCTCATTGGATTTGACCAGAGGAGGGATTATACACACTCAATTGGGTATCTTACCCCACAGAAAAGAAGGAGAAAGGAGATAAAAAGGGGGGAGGATAGAAGGGAGGGCAGATGGTGGAGGGGGTAATCAAAAATAAACACTTTTGAAAAAGGACAGGGTCAAGGGAGAAAATACAATAAAGGGGGATAGGTTAGGAAGAAGCAAAATATAGTTAGTCTTTCTCAACATGAGTATTGTGGAAGAGTTTTGCATAATGATACATATGTGGCCTATGTTTAATTGCTTGCCTTCTTAGGGAGGGTTGGTGGGGAGGGAAGAGGGGAGAGAATTTGTAACTCAAAGTTTTAAAAGCAGATGTTCAAAAAAAAGTTTATTCACGCAACTAGGAAATGAGATATATAGGCAATGGGGCATAGAAATCTATCTTGCCCTACAAGAAAGTAAAGGAAAGGGGCATGAGGGGAGTGAGGTAACAGAAGAGATGGCTGACCTGGGAATGGGGCAATCTTAATATATGCTATCTTTGAGTGGGGGCGGGGAGGGTAGAAATGGGTAGAAATTTTTTTTTTTATTTCAAAGAAAACAGCCGGGAATGCCTGGTAGCACAGGTAGTCAACATGGAAAGATGGCTAAGTCTAAGAACCATACATACCCCAACCAATACTGCAAGTGGCATAGAAATGGTATCAAGAAACCTAGGTCACAGACGTACTAGTCTCTTAAAGGAGGTGACCCCAAGTTTCTGAGAAACATATGCTTTCCCAAGAAGCCCAACAAGAAAGGAACTGAAGAAAATGCAGGCCAAAGCCATCAGTGTACGAGTAGAGGCCACCAAGTCCCTGACCACCAATGTTCTTAATCCCGGGCTCCTCAGGCTTAAGATCACCAAGCCTTCAGGCCAGCACCAGAGGTACAGGCTCCAAGACTGCTGCCAAATGTGGCCAGGCTCCAAAGTTGGTACTAAAAGTCCAGGTCTAATGTTGCCATAACCACTGACCATCAGGTTACCAGGCCCACTGACCTGAAAGTTTCTGAGTCCCCTGACATGAAGTTTTCCAAGCCCACTGACCAAAAGGGGACTAAGTCTACTGATCCCAATATCACTGAGTCTGACTCCGATGTCACCAGGTCTGGCTCCAAGGTCTCCTGGGGAACAAAGTCCAATCCCAAGGCCACGAACTCTGTTCCCAAGTCTGAAGTTGCCATCTCTGACTCTAAGGTCACAAAGCCCAGTGATTCCACTGAATCAAAGCATTCTGAGCCCATGGACCTTAAGTCTACTGAGCCCACTAACCCTAAGGCATCCAACTCAAAGATTCTGGGGCTAAGGCTAGTAGTTCCAAACCTTCACAACAGATGCTTCAAGATAGAAGTACTTGTTTAAACCCTAAACCACAGTTTTTCTCAGCCAGAGCATGATCATTTACTATTTGAACAAATAAAGGAAATGCTTAGAGGTTGATACTAATCTACAAATCCTGCTTCCAGACTAACTTTCACAGCCATCATCAAGGGAACAACTCTTGTGAAGAATAGGTCAGCCATTCCTACAAGTGACAATCATGGGGCAGGAAAGCCAGCCTGGCTGAAACAGCAAGGCACCCTGAGGAAGAGATAAGAGGCAGCATGTGCTAGGCAAGTTAATTCCTGCCCCCTCCACCATCTTGATCATGGTCTTTCCTCTGCCTCTGACGGAGACAGTCCAAGACCTTGAATTCAATAGCTGTGGGAATAGAGATGCATCCTGCCCAATGCCCTCAGCCATAATCCTGAGAAGCAGACGTTATACATATGCAGCCTGGCAACTGCTCCTGGTGATCCAGAATGACTACCAGAGTCTTTGGTCCTGTCAAATTATTCAACAGCAGAATTTGATATGATTTTATCAGTGGGAATGACATTAAAGAAGAAGCATTACCACTTGTTTTGGGCTTCACTCTAAGGACTTTGAGGCTCCCATATGATTTACAGCTGAAACCTTCCATATGTGTTGTCTCCCCCAGGAGAATGTGAGCTCCTGAGGGCAGAGACTGGTCTATTTTTCTCTTTGTATCCCCAGCACTTAGAACACTCCTTTGCACATAGTAAATGCTTAATGACTGCTTCCTCATTCATTCAAAATTAAAGATTTAATTTTAAAAAAGTGATTTAGAGCACTTTTTTCATATGACTATAGTTTTGATTTCTTCATCTTAAAACTGCCTGTTCATTTCCTTTGACCATTTATCAGTTGAAGAATGGCTTGTCTTCTTATAAATTGGAGTCAGTTATCTATATATTGGAGAAATGAGGCCTTTATCAGAGGGACTTGATGAAAATACTGTTTATTAGCTTTTTGCTTCCCTTCTAAAGATTTGTAAGTTAATATGATCAAAATTATCTATTTTACATTTTGTAATGCTCTCTGTCTCTTGTTTGGTCATGAATTCTTCCCTACACCATGGATCAGACAGAAAGATTGTTCCTTGCTCTTTTAATTTGCTCATGGTGTCACCCTTCATGTCTAAATCAAGCACCTGTTTTGAACTTATCTTGGTAAATGTTATGAGATATTGTTCTATATCTAGTTTTTGTCCTATAGATTTCAGTTTTCCCTGTATTTTTTTTGTCAAATAGTGAGTTCTCATCCCAAAGGCTAGAGTCTGGGTTTGTCAAACACTATGTTACTGTTGTCATTTACTACTGTATCTTCATTACCTAATCTATCCCACTGATCCACCATTCTATTTCTTAGTCAGTACTAGATAGTTTTGATGATTACTACTTTATGATATACTTTGAGATCTAGTATTGCTAGGACACCTTCCTCATATTTTTTCACATTGATTCCCTTGATCTTATTGACCTTTTGTTCTTCCAGATGAATTTTGTTATTTTTTCCAACCCTAGCAATAATTTTTTGGTAGTTTGATTATGGTACTGAACAACTTAGTTTAGGTAAAATTTTCATTATTATTATAGTGGCTCAGCCTAACCATGAGCAATTGATACGTTTCCAGCTGCTTATATATGAATACATTTGTGTGAAAAGTGTTTTCTAATTGTGTTCATATGGTTCCTGGGTTTGTCTTGGCAAGTAGACTCACAAGTATTTTATGTTGTTTCCAATTATTTTAAATTAAATTTCTCATTCAATTTCTTTCTGCTGGGCTTTGCTGGGCATATAAAGAAATACTGATGATTTATGTGGGTTTATTTTATATCCTACTACTTTGCTAAAGTTGTTTATTATTTCATGTAGATTTTTAGTTGATTCGCTTAGGTTCTCTAACATATCATCTACAGAGGGATAATTTTGTTTCCTCATTGTCTGTTCTAATTCCTTCAATTTCTTTTTCTTCTCTTATTGCTAAAGCTAAGATTTCTAGTACTATATTAAATAACAGGGGTGATGATGGACATCCTTGCTTCACCCCTGATCTTATTAAGAAGGCCACTAACTTATCACCACTACAGATGCTTGCTGATGGTTTTAGATAGATCCTGCCTATCATTTTAAAGAACACCCCCTTTATTCCAATACTCTCAAGTTTGTAGTAGTAATTGGTACTATATTTTTTTCAAAAGCTTTTTCAGCACCTATTGAGATAGTCACGTGATTTCTGTTAGTTTTATTATTGATATGCTTGATTATGTCAATAGTTTTCTTAATATTGAACCAAGCTTGGATGCCTGGTATAAATGCCACCAGTCATAATGTGTAATCCTTGTGATGTATTGCTTTAATTGCCTTGCTAGTATTTTGCTCAAATTTTTTGCATTAATATTCATTAAGGAAATTGGTCTATAATTTTCTTTCTCTGTTTTAGCACTTCATGGTTTAGGTACCAGAACAATATTCATAGCATAAAAGGAATTTGATAGTGTGGTAATAATATTGATTAAAGATCTTTCTAGCCCATGAAATAGGCCTCAGGTGGGGCCAGTTAAAAGAGGTTTGTTTCTAGGCAGGCCTACACTCTTTACTTACTAGGCACTAAGCCCCAGGCCCACACTCTTTTGGTGATTGGACACGAAACCTTTGGGCCCTAAAAAGAGGATATACACCCAGAAGGTAGCCATAGAATTCAGAATCTGCAGAGAATTCAGAATTCAGCCCAAGGAGAAGGAGCAGGGACTTGGAGTTGACAGAATTGTAGAGAGAGCTCAGAGTGGAGAATAGAAACCAGGGAGCTGCTGAGACCAGAGAACTGAGGGAGGAAGAGAACACAGGAAAGCAGACAGTTAGGATTCGTGAGTGTATACGGGAAGGTCCCAGAAGAGGGGAAGGTTACAGGATGACTTGGTTTCTTGCTATAATACTGTGTTTTATTTTCCTTATTGCTACACTGAGGTGGGCTTACTGGCTTTGGAATATAATTATGGCTATATTGAATTGGAATTATTGGTCTTGGGATGTGATCCTCTGGTCTCTAAATAAATATTATACTTCTTCTGCCTTCTACCTAGACAGTTTTTCATACTTTGTGATTCCAAACCATACAGGCATGCTCATGGTCATCCTCGAGTTCATCGATCTTACCTTACGAATATAGATAGGGCTTCACTTATTTTTCCAAATAGTTTACTTGGTATTGGAATTAATTGTTCTTTAAATGTTTGTTAGAATTCAGTTGGGAACTCATCTGGCTCAGGAGATATTTTCCTAGGAGTTCATTAATAGCTTGTAATGTTTTTTTTTTCCAAGATGGGGCTACTTATGCATTCTATTTCGACATCTATTAATCTAGAAAATTTATATTTTTGTAAATATTCATCTATTTTATTCTGCTTATCAGATTTATTGTCATATAATTGGACAAAATATTTCCTAATTATGGTTTTAATTTCTTCCTCATTGGTGGTGATGTCAGCATTTTCAGTTTTGATACTAGGTATTTGATTTTCTTCTTTCTTTTTTTAAACAAATTAACCAATTGCTTATTCACCTTTTTTTCCCTTAAAACCAGCTCCTAGCTTTATTTATTACCTCAGCAGGTTTTTTTTTCTTTCTATCTTATTAATCTCATCTTCGACTTTTAGGGTTTCCCAATTTGCTGCTCAAGTGAGAATTTTTAATTTGTTGTTTTTCTAGGTTTTCTTTTTTAGTTGCATGTCCAATTCATTCATCTAGTCAGTTTCCATTTTGTTGATGTAGGAAGTAGATAAATAAATTTTTCCCTAAGCATTGCTTTGGCTGCATCCCATAAATTTTGAGATGTTGTCACATTGTTGTCATTCTCTTTAGTGAAATTACTGTTTCTATAATTTGTTCTTTGACCCACTGTATTAGCAATTTTGATTTAAAGATCTTTCCCATCCATTAATAGGCCATGTGACATGCTTACCTCACAGGAAGTCTAAGTTACATTTGGTGGGATGAGTTTCCTGACAGGAAAAGGAAGTTATGTCACAGAAAAATGTTGAGAGAGAGAGAGAGAGAGAGAGAGAGAGAATATGGCTACTGGTGGCTGCTAAGGGCTGCCCTCGTGATTGTTAGAACTGAACAGGCTGACTTAACTGTACTGTGAGTTTGTTTTGGGGAGGACCCCAGCAGGAGGTCAGAGAGGTTTTGGGGATATTTAGGCTCCATGTTGTGAATTTCTGTATTGAATGTTTTGGGTTTCTTGCTGTTATGATGAAGTGGACTGACTGGCTGTGGGAGCTGAGCATTTAGTTATGGGATATGGTTCTCTTGTGTCTGAATAAATTGTTTGCTTCTTCTACCTTCTATGTGGAGAATCATATACTTTGTGATACAGAACTACATAGATGTTTTGACAATTATCATCTGTGTTGTTATTATTGCCTTACTGTTTCACCCACTCATTCTTTAGGATTAGATGATTTAGTTTCTACTAATTTTTTCATCTTTCTGATGCTCTTTCTCGAATATAATTTTTATTGAATTATGAACCAAAAAGAATACATTTAAAATTTCTGCTTTTCCACATTTAATTTTGAGGTTTTTATGTCCAATTAGATGGTCAGTTCTTGTAAAGTTTCCATGTACGGCTGATAAAATGTATATTCCTTTCTGTTCTTATGTAGTTCTGTCATATATAACTTTTCTAATATTCTATTAGTTTCTTTTTTATTAATTTTTTGGAGGTTGGGTTTATCAAGTTCTGGGAGGGGACAGTTGAGGTCCCTGGTTAGTATAGTTTTGCTGTCTATTTCTTCCCACAACTCACTTAACTTTTCCTCTAAGAATCTGTGTCCTATACCATTTGGTGCATATAAATTTAGTACTGATATTGCTTCATTGTCTATAGTGCCTTTTAGCAAGATGTAGCTTGTTTCCTTATATCTTTTAAGTAGATCTATTTTTGCTTTTATTTTGTCTGAGGTTGGGATTGCTATCTCTGGTTTTTTTTTTAACTTCGAGTGAAACATAATAGATTCTACTCCAGCCCTTTTCCTTTAATCTGTGTGTCTCTCTGTTTCAAGTGTGTTACTTATAAAGAACATATTGTAGGAGTCTTGTTTTTCATCCTCTCTGCTATCCACTTCAATTTTATGGGACAGTTCATTCGATTCACATTCACAGTTACGATTACTAACTGTGTGTTTCCTGCATTCTATTTTTCTTCCTGTTGGTCCTCTCCATTCACCTTTTGTCTTCTCACCAGTCTTTTGCTGCCATCTATCACCTCCCCTTGTCTGTTCTCCCTTCTGTCAGTACCAAGCCACGCTTCTTTTTTATTATTTCTACTGTCCTATTTTTTCCCTGTTGGCAAGACAGATTTCTGTATTCAACTCATTATTTATATTATTTCCTTTTTGATGCAATGCTGACGAGAGTAAGTTCAAGCAATGCCCATCATCCACCATCCCATCTTCACCTCCACTGTGATAGGTGTTTTCCACCTCTTCTTGTGAAATAATTTACCCCATTCTACCTTTCCCTTCCTTCTGCACTCAGTGTACTCCTCTTTCTCATCCCTGTTTTTTATCTTATTCTCCCAAATTCACCTTATGCCTTTGTCTATGTGTATGTATGCACACATATACATATGTACACATACACAAACATATATAAACACACACACACACATATATATATACACTTGTATATATCTGTACTATTATTAATACAATTTTTAAGAATTAGAAATATCATCTTCCTATATATAGATATAAACAGTCTAGCTCTATTGAATCCTTTATGTTCTCTTTTCCTTTTTTCTCCATTTAGGCTTCTCTTGGGTTGTAACATTGAATATCAAATTTTTGGTTTGATTCTGGTCTTCTCCTTATGAAAAGTTGAAATCTTTCTATTTCATTGATTGACAATTTTTTGTCTTGATGTATTATTCTTACTGTTGCTGGATAAATGATTCTTGGTTGTAGTCCTAGCCCTTTGCCTTTCAGAATATCATGTTCTATGAACTCTGATATTATAATGTTGCAGTTGCCAAGTTCTCTGTAATCTACAACTTTTAATGTATGTAATGCTTTCCTCAATTAGCTTTTTTTAAAACTTTTTTTCCCCATTTAGCCAATTCTACTCTTTAAGCAGTTGTTTTCTTTTTCCTAGCTGTTGACTCTTTTTTGCCCATAATTCTCTTGTACCATTCTCATTGTTTTTTTTTTACCAGTTTTTGTTCTACCTCTCTTATATGATTTTTAAACTCCTTTTTGATCTCTTCCATGAGTTCTTTCTGTGCTTAAAACCACTTCCTATTTTTCTTTGGGGTTTTGTCCATTGCTGTTTTGACATTGTTGTCCTCTTCTGTGTTTCAATCATATATCACCAGTTATGTCCCAGAGACATCTTAATTTAAACATGTCTAAAATAAAAATTGATATTTTTACTTATGTTCTCACCCATCCAAACTTCTTTATTTCTCTCAAAGGCTCTACCATTCTTTGAGTATTCCATCTTCATGACCTTGATGTTATCTTTGAATTTTCTCTCTTACTTGACCTATCCAAAGAGTGCCCAAATCATATTGTTTCTATGACCACAACATCTTTTTCATCTGAGTCATTGTCTCTATTTATATAGCTACCACCTTAGTTTAGGGTCTTATTAGCTCGTATCCAGATTATTATTATAGCTTCATAATTAGCCTGTCTGCCTCAAGTCTCTTACCACTCAAATCCATTCTACTCAGTCAGCTACCTAAATGATCTTTCTAAAGCACAGATTTGATCATGTCACTCCCCTATCCAAGTAGGGTATTCCATAAGAATGGAGGTTATAGTATAGTAGGGTACTGGAGATCAGTTTTTGTTTTCAGAAATAAAATCTCCTAGTCTTTTCTAAGTTAACTTCTGGGACATTGAGGTTTCTGAAAGGAAGAGGGAGTAAAACAATCTAGAGAGTTAATATTGAAGTTATTTGGAGTTATATGGAAATGAGAACTTGAGGAAAAATAGAGAAACTCAAAAGAGATTCAAAATTTATTGTACAGACAGCGTAGCTAGTAGCTAGTAGTAGTAATCTGATCTCCGCAAAGTCTTTCTCATTTTTGTCTGCTGCTGACAATAAAGAAAACACTGTCCCGGAGGAGATTTGGAGTTGACCTACTGTGTTGAACTTTTCACTTTAGGTAAATTAATACTAGTTAGGGAATGTCCTTCCTCTTCCCTCTATCTCTCCCCTCCATAGAGAGAGCACATGTTATATCCAAAGCTTGCCTGTACTTTACAGGTGTGTGTATGTATGCATTTATACTATTAATGTATCTATATATGTCTATATATATATATATATAGATACATATATATGTATTTAATTAGCAGTGAGTTTTGACTTTTGACAAAATGCTTTTGAGGCAGTGGGTGGTACAGTGGATAGTGTTGGGCCTGGTGTCAGAAAGACTCATCAAATCCACCCTCAGACACTTACCAGCTGTGTGACCCTGGGCAAGTCAATTAATGCTATTTGCCTCAATTATTCATCTGTAATGAACTGGAGAGAAATGGTAAAGCACTCCAGCATCTTTGCCAAGAAAATCTCAAATGGGGTCACAAAGAGTCAGATGTGATTGAAATGGCTGAACAACAACAAAAAAGTATGATTGAACAAAGCATTCCTGATTTGTAAATATATTACTCTTGAGAATGGGGGATCAGAGGAAAGAACAATAATCATGATGCTATCTCGATGTAGTAAATAAGGAGCAGAAGTCACTTTCACTAGTGGCAATTAGCCTGTGACAATTTTATTTTCACATTCTTCTTTCAGAGATGTTTAAAGGTCCCATAAAACCTTGAAAGTTGGGGAGAAGGCATTGATTAAGGGAAAGTCATGCCCATGAGGATAGCTAAAGGGAAAAGGGCGATTCCTCCCAAAGATGGAGATCATCAAAGAGGGAATAACAATACTTCCTTTGAAACGAAACACCTACAACATACAAAACAGTATAATGCTAATGATAAAATTTGAAATTAACATAATAATATTTTAGCTTTATATAAAACTTTATAGACTTCACATACACGACCTTACAACCCTATGAGGTTGGTGGGGCAAGAATCATCCCCCTTTGACAGATAAAGAAACTGAGATTCAAGCAGTTTCTCTTGCCCAGTGTTACACTTTTAACTAGTTAATGCTGGATCTAAGCATCCAAGATCACATTTTTTGACAGTCCAGTGCTCTTTCCACTATTCTATGCTGTGGTCATCGCAAACAAATTAAAAGAGTAAGGATGGTCAAATCTTTGGAGAGAGGAAGAGTTGATGACTAAATAAGGGATAAAGAAGGAAAAATAGAATAATACATCCTATTTTGATTACGTTGAAATGGTTTTGCACAGATGAAACTCATGCAGGTGAAATTAGAGGAGAAAGAGTTAATTGTTTCTACTAGTCTTTTTAAATAATCTTGAAATCAAAATTTCAATTACTTATCAAGCTGAGGCGAGAGACACTGCCCTCCAAATACTTGTTCTTTCTTTGTTTACACACACATGCATATGTGTACATTTTTGCATATTTAATTACTTGCTACACATTTTCCATGAATTCATTAAACCCCCTTTTTGAGATGTAATAACTGAGAAAATTTACTTAATCTACAATGATGTGATGAAGCACACCCTTACTCAAATTCTTCAGTAATCTATTTCCTATAGACAAAAGGAGGATCACTGGGAATATTTCTGAGGAACTGGAGCTGGTGATATTTAGGGAAACCTGAGTCAGAAAAGCATTACTACTAACTTCATCTCTTATCAACTTCCAATTAGTGATAATTTCTCAATGTGCTTGGATAGGACTTGATACCAGTTCTGTAGTTTGGGCCAATTTTCTCATCTTGCAGAAAGCAGCAGTGCCAAGGAACAGAGGGCAAGACTGATTAATTTGACAAATAGAAGTCCAATAAATTGCTTTTCAGCATATTATAGTTCCTGGGAGAGGGGAGGAGTAGAAGACAAAGAAAATAATTACTAACCTCAAAATCCAATCATCTCTACGTACTCTTGTAGCTATCTTCCTCCTTAAGAACACAACAATTTTAGTTTTGTTTTGACAGGAATATTCAGATATTCCTAAACTTGTACACAGTATTTTGAAATTTGGAATTTTTTTCCTTAGTAATAAATAATGTACAATGTAATTTATGAATACTGTGGTCTAGATTATTTACTAATTTTTATTTAGCTTGCTAGGATATAGAAGAACATTTCTTAAAAGAGTTAAACATGTCATGGCTTTAAAACAAAAAAATAATCACGAAGGAATTTAATTGATGGCCTTAAGCAATGCTGTAATTATCACCATCATCATCATTATTATTTATTATTATTATTAGTAGTAGTACTAGTAGTAGTGGTAATAGTAGTAGTAGTAAGATAGCGTAGGTTTCATAATATTGCCACAATACATGCTTAGCCAGTGAACTATAGCAGTGCAGCAGTATCAGTTGATATCAATCATCATTTGCATTTGATCTTTTACTTACAAAATAAAATGTTTTTTTTTTCTCAACAAAGTATCTCATGATTATTATCAACTGCTAATCCTTTCATTTCCATACGTTTTTCCTTACCCAATTAAAATGTTAAGATGCTATTACTTGACTTACTCAGTGGCATGTAGTGTGTTAATTTACAAAATGTCATGGAGAAAAGATCATAAATTTATTTGTGGTATATGAATATTCCAACTTCTCTTGAAGTTCTTATGAGTATAAAAGAAAACTTATGGTATCAGATATGGTCACTGTGGTGATTTGTTTTAATTAACCATTTTTCATTATTACATGGTAGGGTTCTGAGGGTGGTAATGAGAAATAATTATGAGTGAAGAAAAAAAATCATCAAAAACTTCAATGAAACATCTTTATCAAAGACAATGATGGAATTCAGTATCCCCTAGATAGGAATATGTATGTGTGCGTATGTATATGAATATCTGTGTACATATGCATATATACATACATGTGTATGTATAAAAATGCCAAAATTTCTGTTACATTTACATTTTATAATTGGTTGTATTAAAACTCCAGTAGTCTTTTCTCTTTGTTCTGACTTTTTTCAAAGTTTGGAGGTCAAGGAAATTAGGATTTTATGTCTCATCTTTTTTATCTGTCAAGAAATCACTTATACTTCTAAGTTCTGAAGGCTCTGTGATCTCATCAATGTGGATACTTTTCCAACCAGCAGATATCACAATGCCTTCCTATTTTCTTAGCTTTTGTAATGATTATCCATATACTTCCATAAATCTTCCAGCATGCTGGAGGCCTTGTACTAATCTATCGATGTTGTGTGATACCAATGCAATATGTGGTGTGACCATGTTATTCTTCACTCTCATTTCATGAACTGTCCATTTTGCCCCTTTTGGCTGTACTTATTTTTGATAGCATTCTTTACATGACCCTTTTTCACAGCTCCTTCTTATAATCCAATAATCCTAGAGGCATTTATTAAGTTTCCAGGTTAAATATACAAACCTCATGAAGTAAATGTTCTAGACTCTAGGGCTACAAAATGAGGGGCAGGGGGAATTCCTGTCCATGAGGAATTAATATTCTGCTTGAAAGAAATATATGACAGACTTCCCCCACCTGTTGTATACCTCTATTTTGTTTTTTGGGTGACATACAAATTTGATTTTTCAGTGTCTGTTATATCACACAATTTTCTACTGATGCAGAAGAATCATTGATAAAAGGGGGAGGGGTTATTTCAGGGAAAATATGGGCCAATTAGAAGTATCACATAATTTCTCAGAGCTCTCCTATTCATTTCAAGTTCTGGACTGTTTTTTTTTTCCTTTCACAAAGTCTATTGAAGATATGTACATTGATAGAATAGCTCTATGGGCTTTTCAGTCAACTACAAATCATAGTCTGAACAATAAGCATCTTTCTTCCATTGTTTGTTTTTTCCTGAGTGGTTACTTACTTATCCCTCTTTCAAGTGATTCTAAATTTCATTTGGAGGGGGTTGCAATGTTTCAGGACTTGATGAAATCAGCAAAATTCTATCTGCAAATATGAAAATCAGGAAGACATTGCTATTATAGCAGGGGTTCTTAACCTGAGGTCATGATATATTTTAATAATTGTCTTTAATATTATTGTTTTCACTTGTAGTCTATATGTTTTATTTTATGCATTAAAACATTATTCAGATAAGGGGTCTATGGGCTTAACAAAATTGCCAAAGG
>JAQQSZ010005758.1:0-13792 GCA_028646595.1 Phalanger gymnotis | reverse complement strand
AATGAAAGTTTCACGCAGTCACCCACCAAAAGTTCTTTGATCAAATCTCTTGAAACTTCTTTGCTTCAACCCATATACCTAAAGCACTATGTAAATGCTACTTACGTTGTTGTTGTTAATGATAGTGGTAGTGGTGGTGATGGTGATGGTGATGGTGATGGTGGTGATGGTGGTGGTGGTGATGATGATGATGATGGTGATGGTGGTGGTGGTGACGGTGATGATGATGGTGATGATGGTGGTGGTGGTGATGGTGGTGATGATGATGATTATGGTGGTGGTGATGGTGATGATGATGATGATGGTGATGGCGATGGTGGTGGTGGTGGTGATGGTGATGGTGGTGGTGGTGGTGGTGATGGTGGTGGTGATGATGATGGTGGTGGTGGTTGTGGTGATGGCAACGGTGGTGGTGATGGCAATGGTGGTGGTGGTGGTGACGGCGATGGTGGTGGTGATGATGATGATGATGGTGGTGGTGGTGATGGCGATGGTGGTGGTGGTGGTGATGGCGATGGTGGTGGTGATGATGATGATGATGTCTTAACAACCACTCCCTCCAGTCTGCCAGTTTTCAGGGTTGGACTAAGAAAATTCCTTCAGTTCCTATCATGACCCTTGTTATCTATTAGCAGATATTTATTAACAGATCACTGTGTTGTTGTTTAGTTCCATCTGATTCTTTGTGACCCCATTTGGGATTTTGTTGGCAAAGATACTGGAGTGGTTTGCTATTTCTTTCTCTAGCTCATTTTACAAATGAGAAACTGAGGCAAACAAGGCTAAGCGACTTGCCCAGGGTCACGCAGCTGGTGTCTGAGGTCAGATTTGAACTCATGAAGATGAATCTTACTGATTCCACTGCACCCCTTAGCTATCACACATTACCTTAGAATTTCATTTAGGAAGACTAGTAAGATGGGATGTAGCTGGTAACTAACCTGTGTCTTCCAATTGTGCTAGAGTCAAGATTGCTGCTTTTTCTACAGCCAAGTAATTTCCTAATGACTGGCCTGGCAGACAGTGCTGAACTTGTGCTTAACAGGCCTGCTTTCAAATTCTACTTTAGACATTTGCTATCAGTATGAGAAGGAGCAAGTCACAGCCTGTGTTCTCATCACTAAAATGATTGCACTGTCCATCTCTGTAGACTGCTTTGAATAAAGTGCTTTGCAAAAGTTAAAGCCCTCTACAAGTTTGTTAATGTCATGGCTCCCTTGTCAATACCATTAGAAAATCTTAACCCTTTTCACACCACAACAAATCTTTGATGTTATTAGTTGTGAATACCTCCTGCCCAAGTAGAGATAGTAACTTCTCTGTCTTGTAAATAATTTCACAAGTTCATAAGATTCTCAGTCAAAAGGACCTTAGAAATAAGTCCAAAATCCTTATTTTATACATGGAGAAACTGAGGCCCAATTAGATGAAGTGAATTGCCCAAGGTCACACAGATAGAAAGCAGGGGAGATGACATTAAAACCCATGGTGTCTAAATACAAATCCTATGTTCTTTCCATTTTACCACAGTGTCTGTCACCCAGAAAGTACTGGCCGAGCTCCTGGGGGTGAGAGTATCTGAACTTAGCTAGGATGATCACCTGAACTAGCCAGACATGCCTTGCTTCTAGGCCCTGTACGTGACAACTGATGGAATCTAGTAAAGCTTGGGTTTCACTGACCAGGCCTTTGAGAAGCCAAAATCACCTCTAGGCCACGATGACTTATCAGAGGAAGACTTTAGGGCTGGGAAGCTTCACCCTTCCCCCATTCAAAAATCATAAAATCTGTCAACAGCTACTAGTGATAAACCCTGCTTGTGGATACACTAGCAACAAGGGCAAGATTCCCTTAATCTGTCATCTACAGACTTAGAACTTTTTAAAACATTTTTAAAGCTTTATTTCAATATAATTGGTTTCCTTTGTAATCCTGTGTATTTCATTTTGCTTAAATATTTAAAAACATTATCCTGATAAGAGGTCCAGAGGCTTCAGCAGGCTGCCCTAGGGGTCTATGACACCAAAAAGGTTAAAAATCCCTGGGTTAGAGCAATTTACACCTGCTGGCTGAAGCCAGGTAAGGAGTACTGTGGCCATACTGCTTAGTTGACAAAGACTGATTTACATTAACAAAGTATCTCAAGGTGCCAGAGACTTCAGAGGTCACTAGTGCAACCTGTACCCCACCAAAAACCCCCTCTAAATCACCGTCATAACTGGCATTTATGTCGTGCTTTAAGGTTTGCAAAACTCTTTTTCCCATATTATGTCATTGATGCTCACAACTGCCCTGTGAGCTAAGTGTTATTGTTATCCCTGTTTTACAGATGAGAAAACTGAGGCTGATAAAAATTTCCCAGAGTCACACAGGTAGCAAGTATCTGAAACAGGACTCAAATTTAGGGCTTCCTGAATCCAAGCCCAGCACGCTATTCCCTACATCAGGGCTGTCCAAAAACATGTGTGACCAGCAGTGCAATTTATGTGGCCTGCCTACAAGCATAGAAATTTACATGAATGCTTTAGTAAACAAAGCTGAGCTACCACAGAGCTCTCACTAAAATGGCAAATCAAAATATATTGTCTATTGTTTCAATAAAAATCTAAGGTTGAACAGCCCTGCCCTACATCATCGCAGCTGATTGTTGCTCAGCAAGCCTCTTGAAGACATTCAGGGAAGGTAAATGTACCATGTTCCAAGATAGCCCATTCTATTAGGGGACACCTCCAACTCTGAAAAGTTTTCCTTATTTCAATCATAAATTTGTATCCTTGTCATTTCCACCAGTTGCTCTGGTTCTGCCCACCGATGTCAAGTGGAATCAAGTCTAATCTCTTCTCCACATGAATACTCTTTAAGTGATTAAAGCTATCGCTCTATATTCCTCTACCCTTCTGCTCTCCACTCACTCTGCAATGTCAGTTAGTCAGTCAGCAGACATTTATTAAGCACCCTGTGCCTGGAATGTCTTCTGCTTTGCCTTCTTCTTCTACACCTCAATTCCTCGAGATTTTGTGATTTTATTGGTTGTATACTAGTCTACCAATCTTCCCTATTCATCTGCCTTATCTAATCTTTGACAGGTCAGATATGGCCAGTTTTTTCACCCAGTTCCCATAAGCCATAGTCTCCATAGTCCCTCCTTCCTATCAATTTCAGGATGGGATTTGAGTCTGAGATGTGTGGAGAGACACAGGAAATGTGTCAGTAGAGTCTATTAGAAGATGAAGCCGCAACAGTAACAAGCTAAAGATTTATCTCCTCTGATTCTCGGTGACATTCCTTCTATTTTATTTTCTACATGCTAATTGTATGTATAATATTTTTGTGAAGTCTTGTGCTTTGACACTTCAATGAGCCATAGAATTTCAAAGTTGAATGGTACATCAGCACTCACCATTCTAACCCACACTCTCTACAATGGCCGGACCAGTGGTCACCCAGCCTCCTCTCAAAGCCCCCAGTGAGGAGGGAACCAGCCCCTCCCCAGGCAGTCCATTCAACTTCTGAAGGAGCAGCTCTCATTGTTAGGAAGGTTTTCCTAACATCAAGCTTAAACCTGCCTTTCTTTATCTTTTTCTCCACTGCTGCTGGTTCTATCCTTCGAGGCCAAGCAGAAAAAAAAAATCTATTCCCTCTTTCCCATGACAGCTTTTCAAATGCTTGGATACAGTTATTATGCACCACCTAAGTCTGTTCTTCTCCAGCTAGTCCAGCTAGTCATAGGGCATGGAAGTAAGCATTCACTGAGTGCCTACTATGTGCCAAGTCCCTTCCCCATACTGGTTGCCCTATGTCCTATGGAAATGTAACAAGGCAAGTGAAATTTTACAGGCCATCAAAATGGTGGTGATGGGCCACAAGTTTTAATATCCCTCCCCTGGTCATAGGATCAGAGATTTAGAACCAAAGGGGCCTTAGACATCATCCAGTCTAACATCTTCATTTTTTACAGATTGAGAAACTGAGGCTCAATGAGGTAAAGAGAAAAACCACAGCCAGTCAGGTAAAGAGCAACAGAGCTGGGATTCAAACCCAGACTCTCTTAGTCCCGAGCCCAAACCCTTCCCTTTGAGCCACACTGCCTCTCTAACTACCTAATCTCTTTACAAAGACAACAGGGCAAATCTTCCATTTGGAAAGTTCCTCTATGGAGTCACTTCTTTAGTGTCCAGGAAGTAAAAAGAAAAAAAATGCTGCAATATATTTTTCATTAGGAAGCACCTGTGGGGCAATAAGGTTCCATCCCACTTACTCTGGACCCACCCGGGATTCATCTTCCTGGCTATCTGTGTAGTGGCTCAGTCTATTGGTCTGACTCTCGGTATGTCCTTCCTGACTTATGCCCACAGCACTGTGTCTGAGGCAGCCAGCTGGCAGAGGAGATAGGGCACTGGGGCTGGAATCAGAAACACCTGAGTTCAAACACTGCCCCAGATGAACTTAATAACGAGTGACCCTAGGCAAGTCACTTAACCTCAATCGGCTTCAGTTTCCTCTACTGTAAAATGAGACTCGTAACAACACCTGTGAGGATCAAATGAGATAATATTTATAAAGCACTTGCCGCAGTGCCTGGCACATACTAGGTGCTTAAGAAGTATCTGTTTCCTTCCTTCCTTCTTTCTTTCTATCACTCCTAGTTTGTAAGTCAATTAGTCAAGTCAATTAGGAACACAATGGGAATACAAATTCAAACACAAAGAAAGACAATCCACAAAAGTCGGGGTGGGGGCAGGGTTGGGGAATGGAGGCTCTGGAACCTGGCATGGTCCTGTGGAGAACCATGGGGGCAACCTGGAGATGGAGGCGGATATGGTTGACCCACTTGTCCTCCTTAAGATGGAGGTTCCCAAAGGAACCAGCCAATCGAGGGAGAGGCTGCAGGGGTAGGGGGTACTTCCAAGGTGAGAAGTAGTACAAGGGACAGGGTGAGCTTTCAGGAAGAAGAGGCACAGTAGAGAAAGTCTGATGGAGATGGCTCAGCAGTGCAGCCTGGAGGGGAATGAAGACTATGAAGGAATTATGTGACCTTGGCTAAGTCATTTAACCTCCTTAGACCTCCATTTCCTCATATGAAGATGGAGAGGATTGGACTAGGTGACCTCCAAGGTTCTATCTTGATCTAGATTTGGACCCTATGACCCTGTGATCTGCCGTGTTGTAGAGAGGAATCCTGTTGGGGTCTGGATCGGACTAAGTGGCCACAGAGGCCACTTCTTACTCTCAAATACTGAAATTCTTTGATTCCGTAACCCCAGTCAGTGTCATTCTCTTATTATACCATGAAAAAGGAAGAGGAAGAGAAAGAAGAGAAAGAGGAGAAGGAGGAAGACAGGGGAAAATTAGGTTTTGATGAGGAAAAAGGAGAAATGGTGTAATGGTCCTATTCCTCACAATCATACATGTCACATGTGATGTCACCCTGTTACTCCTCCAGCCCACACTCCAAGGCACTTTCTACCCAAAACAGTCTAGAAAGAGCTCAGAAAGTGTTCCCATCAAACAGAGTATGAGACCAAATCTTACTCCTGGTTTCTCATCGAGACTCTTCCATGCCAAACATAGGGGTAAAGAAACCCAGAGTCAAAGCCCATTTGCATCAGACTCACCTCACTGGTGGAGCTTGTTGTCTCTGTGCTCCAAGCCCATGGAAGTAGGGGAATAAAGTTTTTCTTCCTTCAAAGACATGAAGAAAATCTGGCACCTTATGTCTTCTCTCTCTCCTCCCCCCTCTCTCTCCCTGCTCTCTCCCTCCTGTTTCCACAATCCGGCTAGCAGCTGTTGTGGGGGTGAAAGACCAACACAACCCCAACAACAAGCATGCCTCAAAAATACAGGTTCTTTTGATCTGCTTTAGTAAGGAAAGCAATGTTAAGGGGTTGACAAGCTTACTTTAATTCAGCATACAAATATTATTCACTTAGTATAGAGGAAAAAGCGAGCACCCTGAACTTCAGAGCAAAATACAAACAAATTACAAACATCAGCAGACAGACCTTGTCTGATTCAAATCCCAATATATAGTTACCAGAGTTTAACAGTCTCAGCATCCAGGTTACAAGCTGGAGGGCTCCTAGTTACCGCTGCCCAGAGTCTCTGCCTCAGCACCACCATGAGTGAGAGCCCTAAACAAATTACAAACATCGACAGACTAAATACAGATTCATAGTTACCAACATCTAGGTTCAGCCGGGGAGCTCAGGACAAGGACTGGCCCAGAGTCACAGGCACCACCACTGCTATGGGAAAGAGCTCCAAAGAAGAGAAGGCCAACCCCTGGTTTTATATCTTTTTCAGGGTCAGGGGTGAATCACACATGCGACTCACCCACATGACCTAGAATCGTCACAAAGAGGCAACTTAAATCCACGTGGTCTAAAAGCCTCTGCTGTCCCAGACATGTCACCCAAACTCATGTCTAAACTAAGCCCTCCCCTGAGGCAAGGAGGCACCAAGGACACCCAAATCTAAACAAGGAAACAAAGGCCAAACTCTCCAAGAGCACTTAGTTGAACTGAGTGCTAAGAGCCCGTTTTGCTTACCAACACACCCCCCTCTCTCTCTACTCCCTCCTTCTCTCTCTCCCTCCCTCTCCCCCTTCTTTTTCTCTCTCCCCCCTCCTCTGTCACTCCCCCCTCTCCCCTCTCCTTCTCCCCCCTTCCCCCTCTATCTCTCCTCATCTCCTCCACCCCAAGCTGGAAGCCAAAAGTCCAGGCTCTCTCTTCTCCTAAGCCCTCACCAGTAACAAGCAATCAATCTACACCATTAAAGAGAATTTTATTCCAATGAGCTCTGTTTACGCAAAGAACAAATAGAAAAACAAAAACAGTTGCTGCTCTCAAGGAGCAAACATTCTAATGGGGGAGAAAATACATACTGAATGTTTTAGCTGCAAGTCAGAAGGAAAGGTCCAATGGTCTTCAGAGTTCGGAGGTGAAACATACAGCAATGCATCTTCTTGGATATGTAAGCTCTTTGAGAGTACCAATTATTTCATTCTTTTTATTTGTATCCCCAATACATAACACAGTGTCTGGAAAAGGAAAATGCTTGTCAATATCTGACAAAGAGGTGATGGATTCAGGATACAGATTGAGAGATAGGTAGACCATAGGTGGATGGATGGATGGTGATGTGTGTGCATGTATGTGTACATATATATGTATATTTATATGGAGGGAGAGGGGGAGAGGGGGGACAGAGAAGTGGGAAGAGAGAGAGAGAAAGAGAGAGAGAGAGAGAGAGAGAGAGAGAGAGAGAGAGAGAGAGAGAGAGAGAGAGAATATCTATGTAGGCATGACCAATGCAGGCATTCGTTTTGCTTGATTATTAATATTTGTTACAAGGTGGGGGTTTTTCTTTTTTAGTAAGGGGAGAGAAATTAGAATTTCGTTGACTGAAAATGAATGATCTTTAAATGCTTGTTGATATGACTGGTGACTGATCCTTGGACCCAGAGGGTAAAATTAGGGATAATGGTAGAAGTCGAAAGGAGGCAGATTTGTGATTCATGTATGGAAAACTTCCTAATACTTCATGCTGGAGCGGAATGAGTTGCCTGGGGAGGTCATCAGTTCTCATTCACTGGAGGTCTTGAAGCAAAAGCTGAATGAAGGTAATGTAGAGGAGAGCCTTGGATTGAACTGAACAGCCTCTGGAGTCCTTCCTTCTTGTTCTGCATTTCTATGATTGTCTGACTCTCCCGTTCCTATACCACTCAAGCCTCTCATCCACTCCTTCGTACACTTTCAGACACTCAAATGTCCTCTCAGCTTCAAGTTCACTCCACTATTCCGTGGTCAGTCACTCCAGTGCTACACCAAGGATGCTTTCTAGAACCCAACACCAATCCTAAAGTTATTTCCTGACCCTCTCAAATAGTCCTCAGGAAATATCTGGCAATTATGATACTGTTCCTCTCTTCTCAAGCTCTTCAGCCTTTGAAAAGAAGAGATAGTGGGAGAATCTGAAGGAAGAGGGAAAACAGAAATGAGAAGAATCAGCAGTAGAGGGGGAAAAGAACAAGAGAGAAAGAAAAGAGGAAGGAAAAAGGAAGAGAAAGGAGAAATAAAAGAGAAGAAAAGAAGAGGTAAGAAAGAAAAGGAGAAACAAAGGAAGAGTTTAGAATAAAAAGAGAAAGGAAGAAAAAAATTAGAATGGGAATAGGAAGCAAAGGAAGAAGAAAAGAAAATGGCGAATCTATACAAGGCAAACAACTGACCTTGGCATGATGGAACCTATCAGTCAGTTTGACTTGCCTTGAGCAGTCAACTCCATCTATGCAGACATTGCTGCTAAATTGATTGTGCAGTGATCCAGAGAGATCTCAGAGATGGTCAAAATTGACTGTTTTTTCCAGGTCACAGTCTATTTGATTGCCCTGATGAGACATGGGTAATGTGTATATACCAATAAAGGGATCTGTGTCCTTTAAAAGTCAGAACCAATAATGAAATTCAGGAAATCAGAGAATTTGAGAGCTAGAAGGCACCAGAAAGATTACTTGCTTAGACTCATTGATTCAACAAATGTTTGTTGAGTTGAATTGAATTAATTTTACAAATGAGGCCTGGTAGGATCAGAGATGTCAAGTGATTTGTCCAGGGTCAAACAGTGATTTATTTTATTTAAACAGCATCACTCAGAATGCCAAAGACACCAAATGCCAAATATACACCTCTAACATATTTTATTAAACACTCTAATATGCCTGTTTTTAAATCTTATTATATTTTCTGCCTAAATGCCATTTTTAAATGTAATGATCTGTAGTGAGTGTTACAAACTCTTCCAGGAAGAGATGTAACAGAAGCAAACATGTTTTCAATCCCGTGATAGAAACCTGACTAAATCTCAAACTAGCCAGAAAATGTTTCACGTTTAAATTTCAGTTATACAAGGTGACAGACTCGTAAACATAAAACATCAGAGATGTGAGGGACCTTGGAAGATAGATTATCATGGTACTGGGAGGAACCTTAGAATATAGACTGTCAGAGCTGGGAGGAACTTTACTTTTTTATTATTTATTTAGTATTTTATTTTTTCCCCAATTGCATACAAAAACAATTTTTAACATTTGTTTTTTTAAAATTTTGGTTTTCAAATTCTTTCCCTCCCTCCTCTTCTCCCTCATTGAGAAGGGAATTAATTTGGTATAGAATAGGTTATACATGTGCGGTATAATGAACACATAATATTTCCATATTAGTCAGGTTGCGAAAGAAAGCACACCTCCCCCCCCAAAACAAAACAACCCAAGAAAAATATCTAGAGGGAGCCCCAACGGCTAGGCACATGTTTATATGTATGTACACACAAGAGAGAAGGAGGAGGAGGAGGAAGGAGGAGAAGAGGAAGAAGAAGAAGAGAAAGAAGAAGAAGAGGAAGAAGGAGGAGGAAGAGGAGGAGGAGAAGGAGAGAAAGCATTCATATCGCACTTTGAGGTTTCCAAAGCACTTTACATGTTAGCTCCTTTGAGTAAGAAAAGTAAACCTCTGGAAGGGAGAAGGATGGACAGAGTAAGAATTTTTGTGTGTGAAAGCTTCAGCCCTACCAGATGCTTACAGCACAGAGTTAGACTGTGTTCTGAGTTCTAATGATACCACACACAGTGCATCGATATCAGTGGTACAGAGACATGATGAGAGGCCATTCAGATTCTGTACTAATGGCAAGTTTCTGAATTCTCTATAGTTCCCAGAGGAGAAGAAAATGCTTATCATGCAAGGAAGGAAACAGGTAGGCCCAGAATGCAGGGCACTCTTGAGCGATAGATCCACAAGTCCTTCTGCAATTAAAGCCTTTCCCAACCCCTCTTAATTCTAGTGCCTTCCTAGCTTGCTTTGGGTGTCTTTGTTTACATGTTCCCCCCACCAATTAGATTGGAAGCTCCTTGATGAGTAGGACTGTCTTTTGCCTCTTTTAGTCTCTATAGTGCTTAGCATAGTCGTAGTACATAGTAGGCACTTAATAAATATTTAAATAAAAACTGGTTTCAGCTTGGGTTTGGAATGAGAGTAAAGACATCAAGGAACCCAGGTCTCACAGGAGAGGTTTCACAAACTGCCATCAGACTGATTCTTGCCTAACGGGAAAAACGCAAGAAACGGAGGAGAGTGTTCCCTCACTGTCTACTGATACTGGTGGGGAAACCAATACTTGCTTGATTCTCCTACCTGGAAAAACCTGACATATAACAGCTGCTTAATAAATGTTTAGTGATTGTTTGTTTGTTGATTAAATACAATTTTATACAATCCACAGAGCACGAATTTTTTGGTTTGGGGGCTTTTTAGGGAGGGTGCTGGGGGATGAGCAAATAATTTGTGAATCTCCAGCCTCTTTCTGTAACCATGGGATGGCCAAAGAAACCACCATTGTCCTTTAAGGCTCTTTCCAAAGTCCACACAGAAGGAGACGCCACTAAGCTTCAGAGCACTCCTTCATTGGAAGTATTATTCTCTCCACTTAGTAGTTGAGTAAATGGAGCTCATAGCAGCCAAGTAATTTGCTGTAAGTCACAGTGAGCCATAATCAGAAAAAGACTCATCTCTATAATCCTTAGCCCAATTTCCCATGGAAACACCCGCTTGTCGGCACTGCATTAGTGACAAAAAGACTTTGAAACAATAAGACTGAAAGTTACCAAGAGACTAGGGTTAGAGGGAGAAGTATGAAAAAAAGAGCAGATCTTCTAATAAACCCCACAATGACAGCACTATGCTCGAAAGCTCAGGGACAGTAATAAGCTTGAGAGCCCAGCAACACTGATGGATATCGCCAAACCTAATATGAAAGGGTGCCGACGTTGCTCATTGGACAGCACTTTATCATTTTCTCAGAGATTGTATCAGCTTTATAATTTCTTCCACCGCTGATTCCCTAGTAGTCTTGCTGTCTCATTTGTGTTATGAAGGGGGAGGATAATGGTGTTGGCCATCAGGAAATTAAAGGCTCCCCTCGATAAGGGTACTTGCTATCAGCACTCCAGGCTGTTATTGAGCTCGGAGTCACCATCAAATCTGAGCAATGGAAGGATATGAAAAGGAATAAAGAAAAGTGAGATCATCTCCTCACCCAAATTTCCCTTTGGGAGCGACTTTGGCAAAGTCTTAAGCATTTTCAATCCATTCATCAGACACATGGCTAAGCTTTGTCCATCAGCTCAGGAGGAGCGTTCTGGACTGTGCCTCAGCTGGCCAGGTAAGGTGGGGATTACCAAACCAGACTCTGAGCTGCTCCTGTGTCTGAAAGAACAAAGCTGTTCCACCCATTCTACCTGGTCTAGTGTGGAATCCAAGGCCCTGGTTATCCTCCTGCCTCTGAGATTAGCATCAGAAGAACTGTGCTTTCAGCTTGGGCTTAGGGTGAGAGTGAGCGCATCAAGGGGCCCAGGTTCCAGGGAAGAGCTTTCATAAGACTGATTCTTCCCTGAAAATTAAGCTGCTCAGGAAAGGGAGAAGAGAGTGTTCCCTAACTGGCTAGTGATCCTAGTAGGGAAACCAATATCTGCTGGATTCTCCTGCCCCAAATCACCAATCCTCAAGTCGCTAAAGTTATCAAATCCATTGTTATTCCTGAAAGCATGGATTTTTTTCCTTTTTCTTTATTTCTTAAGACTCAGCACAGTCCCTGGCACATAAAAAAGATTGTACAATCAAAACTGTTACAAAAGCAAGTTTAGCCCCAAAGAAGAGGCCTGAGAAGAACTCTCTCTCCTCTACAGAGATGGCGGAGTAGGGAATAACAGATATGGATGTGAAATATCGCATATAACAGATCAGTCCCTGTGTTGATCCATTTCACTGATTTTCTGTCTCTCTTTTTTAATTTCCTGTTATAAGGGACAGTTCTAAGTCTATGATCCTGGGGGAATTTTCATTAAAACTTTGAAACTATAAGGCAAAAGAAGAGGAGTCTTTTACCTAAAAGATAAACTTACTTGGGCAGCTAGGTGGCACAGTGAGTAGAACACCAGCCCTGGAGTCAGGAGGACCTGAGTTCAAATTGGACCGCAGACACTTGACACACTTACCAGCAGTGTGACTTTGGGCAAGTCGGTTAACCCCAATTGCCCTGCCTTCCCCTCTAAAAAAAACAGATGTACTTACTCAACCCATTGTGTTCTTATACCAACAGTCAACTAGCCTTTTAAAATTAATATATTTTACTGATTTCTTTTGGTTGTATATTACCTAGATTCCACACAACCCTCATCTTTCCCTTTCCCTCCTCCCAGAGAGCGAGGATCAAATGTATTATCTATGCAATTGTTTTTATTTACCAGATGAGGAAACTGAGGCTGAGAAAAGTCTTAGGGCCATAGATTGAATGCAACCTCTTCAATTTGTAAATATGGAAACCTGGGCACAAAGAGGAAGTGACTTGTTCAAGGTCACACAGGCAGTAAGTGACACAGGCAGTTTTGAACCCAGGGCCTCTGTCTACAAATAGTGTTCTTTTTCCTTGAACCAAACTGCCAGGCAAGTTTCAGAGAGAGTTCTGGGAGGTGGGAAGGGGTACAGAAACTCTCCCTCTTCAGGCTGAACATGGGTCTTCTCACCTATCATTTTGAATTGCAGTTATTCATTGCAGAAAGGTAGAAGTCACCTGGTTCATGAGTAACAGGCAAGGTGGGTGAATGAGCTGTCCTATCTAACCCAGCTCCCCTTCCTCACCTTAAACCAGTAAGAAATGTGCCAACAGAGTTAAGATGGCAGCTGGAAAACAGGAACTTGCTCAAGCTCTCCCCCAGGTCCCTCCAAACATCTGTAAAAAAATGGCTCTGAACAAATTCTAGAGCTGCAGAACCCACAAAATGGCAGAGGGAAGCAGGGCTCCAGCCCAGGAAAGCCTGAATGGTCGCTGGGAAGGGTCTATCACATGTAGCTGGGAGCTGAGCAGAGCACAGCTCAGCATGGGCCATGCCAAAAGCAACCAGACCAGGAGCCAGGCAGAACAGGCAGTAGGGCCCTGAATTATTGAGCTGTGTCAGTTACCAGACTTCTCAACCCACAAACGCCAAAGATGACAGAGGTTCCTGGAAAAACTGCTAAATCAGAGTGAAAGGAGTGCAGAGTCGGCCCAAGCCCTGGGGCCACAGAAGTGGTGCAGCTCTGGGGCTGGTCCCAGAGCTCCAGCTTCAGTTGCTTCTGGCCCCAGGCCCACCTGGTGGGAGGAATTAAGCAGCAGATCAGAGCAGCACTGCAGAGCCTGCTTGGATCTGGGTCGCAGTCTGGGTTCGCAGTTCTTGGGAGTGGAGAAGTGCTGGTGTGGCAGAGTTTGCTTTGTAGAAGTAGCTCTGAAAACAGCAGCACAGCCCCTAAAGCTTGGGACAAAGTATTCACTATTCTACAAGTAGTCATACCCTAACGAAAAACTCAAGGGTCAAGTAAGTTGGCTGGGAACATGGCCAGGCAGCAAAAACACACCCAGATTCAGTCTTAGACTCTGGAATCCTTCTTTGGTGACAAAAAAGACCAAAATATACAGTCAGAAGAAATCAACAAAGTCAAAGAGCCTACAACAAAAGCCTCCAAGAAAAACATGAACTGGTCTCAGGCCATGGAAGAACTCAAAAAGGATTTGAAAAAGCAAGTTAGAGAAGTAGAGGAAAAATTGGGAAGAGAAATGAGAAGGATGAGAGAAAACCATAAAAAACAAGTCAATGACTTGCTAAAGGAGACCCAAAAAAATACTGAAAAATATACTGAAGAAAATAACACCTTAAAAGATAGACTAACTCAAATGGCAAAAGAGCTCCGAAAAGCCAATGAGGAGAAGA
>JAQQSZ010005757.1:0-13792 GCA_028646595.1 Phalanger gymnotis | reverse complement strand
TTTTGCATGCAAATAGAAAATAAGATACACAGGCAATGGGGCATAGAAATTTATCTTGCCCTACAAGAAAGAAAGGGAAAAGGGGATGGGAGGGGAGTGGGGTGACAGAAGGGAGGGCTGACTGGGGAATAGGGCAACCAGAATGTATGCTACCTTGGAGTAGAGGGGAGAGGGTAGAAATGGGGAGAAAGTTGTAATTCAAACTGTTGTAAAAATCAATGCTGAAAACTAAATATATTAAATAAAATTAAAAAAAACGATTCAGTTTCCACAACTTATTAACATGGCACACTCCAGGTTATGGAGTATTTTCCCCATTACTCATGAGACCTTCAAAATCAGTATCTCAATGTCTGAAGCTTTTGACACACTATCGATTACCCTTTTCTCTTGGATATCTCTCTTTCTAGATTTTTGTAACACTGCTCTCTCCTGTTTTTCCTCCTACCCAAATGACTGTTCCTTTTCAGTCTCCTTTGGCAGATCTTCATTCATGTCATACGCAATAAAAATAGATGTCTCCCAAGGGTCCTTCTGTAGTCCCTTCTCTTCTCTGTCTATACTATCTCAATTGTTGATGTGGTCAGGTGAATCTCATGGATCCAATGACCATCTCTCTGCAGATGATTCCTGGATCCATTCATCCAGTCCTCACCTAACCAAAGTTGATGGACTTGATGATGGCCAAGATTCCTTCTAGCTTGAAATTTTGGATTTGAATTCTCTTTAGCTGCATTCTTCTCTGCTACCACTTCATTATCCACTTATCTTTTAATCCTTATAACAATCCCATGAAGTAGGAAATGCACATTATTAATATGTGCAGTTTTGCAGATGAAAGAATTTAAGCCAAAGAGGTCGAATGGCTTGGCCCACATCACGGACTTATAAATGGCTATGCCAGGATTAGATCTCTCAGCACAGCACTGGTTCAGCTTCATTAGTGCTAGGAATAGGCATAGGACCTGACCTCTGTTAGCTCAGGTTCTATGTTGGGATGAAATGAGGTCCTCCTAAGTCATTTAACAGTTATCAAAAGGTTTACTTAGCCCTACTAAGCAAGGACAGGCAACAAGGATCCAGTGGCACTTAGATTCTGTAGATATGGCCTCACTCTTTTCCCATAGAGAAACATGTCCAGTCAGCAGGTCAGGATGTGATGACTCTTGTGGTCTTCAGACATCCACCAAATCTGAAGGACCAGACTCTTCCTGGGTGGGACTTTTCTGCTCTTAGGTGATCAAGAAACCAGAGTCTGCCAGAAAAGCTGCTTCAGGGGAGGCAGGGACCCATTAGGACAGTCTTTGTCATCTTTTAGGGAAAAATCAATCCCTGAGGATTAGTCCCACCTAAGAGTGGGAGGACGAATGGGCCTAAACCACATTGTAGGGAGAAGGAGGCATGGGAAAGCCTGGTAAGTATTAGCCCTATCATAACCAGCCAAATTGCTTCCATTAAATTAGAAGCTCCTTGAGAGCAGAGGCCATCTTTTGCCTCTATTGTATCCCCAGCACTTAGCAAAGTGCCTGGCACATAGGAAAGCGGATACCAGAGCTGGTTGGTTGGCTGTTGTCCTTTGTTCTTGAAGAGGACCAAAATGACACCATTGCTAGAGTCAAGATTCAGTATGTCCAGCTACGGCTGATCAGACCAATCCAAGCTTGGAATGCTCTACCACAGGTGGAGTACAAATAGTCCATGAGAACATTTGGGGTGGATACACTGAC
This sequence comes from Phalanger gymnotis, assembly GCA_028646595.1. Lineage (NCBI taxonomy): Eukaryota > Metazoa > Chordata > Mammalia > Diprotodontia > Phalangeridae > Phalanger > Phalanger gymnotis. The sequence continues at coordinate 12,065 of JAQQSZ010005757.1, read as the reverse complement.
TTTGCACATCCTACGTTTCCTCTGAGCTGTTTCAATTCTGCTTTGCTTGTCAGAACAGCGTTTTAGAGTCAGAGGACCTGGGTCTGATTCTGGCTCTGCTGCTAATTATCCATGTGACCTTGAGTGAATCACTTCCCCTCTCTGAGCTTTGGTTTTCATGTCTGTAAAATGGGAATAGCTATACTGGCATTACTTTTATCACGAGGTCATTGTGAGGAAAGCACTTTGTAACCCTTAAATAGCAAAATAAATATTGTTATAGTTATTATTGTCATTGCAATAGCAGCCAAGAAAAAGTTTCATAATCTGTGAGTTTCATATAGTTGCCCTATTCTTCTCCTATAATCAGAGATAAGGTGCCATGCTGTGACAATAGACAGGTAACATTGTAAGTGTAAGCATAAGGCCAGAAGAAGGCAAACTGAAAGATTCTATCCTGTAGCCTCTTAACTGCTTTGGATATTGTTTATCATTTGTGATGATCCAGCCACCCCAGCTGCCTTGATTTAGCATATTAATCTTGGGGTTGGGGTGGGAGGAGGCACTCAGAGAGGTATGAAGCCATTAGAGAAGCTGAGTGGAAGACTGGTGATGAACTAGCCATCATTTGACCTGAATGCAGACATATGTTCTATTGGATTGACCTTTTGGGGAGAGAAATGGGTGTCCCCAGCTGTCACTGGTTGGTTGGGCTGAGGGAAATGTAGCTCATGATCAAGACAGATTCCTCCAATGAGTATCCCTTCTTTCTCCCTCCATATCCCCCCTCCCCCCAGTACCAATCAATACACTCAGCTAGGTCACTTTCACTAGGTACAGTTGCAGAAAGCAAAATGCCTTGAACTAGGATTCAGAAGAACTGGGTGCTAGTCTAAGCTCTGTACCTCTGTCTCCTCTCTGAGACTGAATTTTCTCATCTCCAAAATGAGAAGATTGGGCTAGATGGGCTATCCTGTTGTTCAGGTTGTATGTTTTTGAAATGCTGTGATATGGATAATGAGGTGGCAGGGGTAATCCTGGGGGCTTTGCCATGCTGCTCTGGCCCTTGAGACACATTTTGAAATCAGGTCAGTTTGTTTTTGGTGCCCCCTTATCTCCTCTCTCTTTGCTGCTCCCTCCACATCTAATGACCACTTCCTCCCATACCCCAGCAAGGTGAGCCGGGGGATTAGGGTCTAGGACTGTCCCATAGTCCTTCTCCCCTTCTCCATCAAAACTCCCTTATGTTACTTGCCCTTCTTTATGCCAACAGGGAGGGAAAGAAAGCTTTCTGATGAACCTGCTCTTCCTTGAACAAGATGCCCTATCTGATTCTGATTATGGGCATTTTCACTGACTGTCCCCCAGGCCTGGAATGCTCTCCCTCCTCATCTCTTCCTCTGGATTTCCCTGGCTTCCTTTAAGTCAGCTAAAATCCCATCTTCGATAAGGAACTTTCCTTGATCCCTCTTTATTCTCTAGTGCCTTCCTCTGTTGATCTATTTATCCTTTGTATCCTTAGTTTGTATGTAGTTGTTTATATGCTGTTCTCTCCCCCCATTAGACTGTGAGCTCCTCAAAGGCAGGGCTTTTTCCTTTCTTTGTATCCCTGGTATTTAGAACAGTGCCTGGGGCGTGGTAGACATGTAGAAAATGCTTATGTACTGACCGAATGATAACCATTAGTGGCTTGTTAAGTTCCCCCTCTGTCCTAGTTCTGGCCTGATTTAGGCCAATGCTGGGATTGGAATAAAATGAGATACTCATCGACTATCTGAAAGTTGTCAAAAAGAGGTTTACTTGACAATAGCATGGAAAGGATATTTGGCAAGGATACAGAACTGATTCGGTTGATGGCAGTTTTCCTGCTTCTACTTTTGCTATGGTTTCACAATGGTCAGAAGGGTGTAGTACTGTGCCAGGGGAGCCAATGATGCTGCCCCAAGGTACCTTTGGGATATAATTGACCAAGAAGTGTTTGCATCAGTATTTTGATTCTCTCCTAGTATTTTATAAAACAGCAATTCCCTTAGTTCAATGGAATGAATCACCAATGGAAGAACTAAAACAGTATGGCAGATAGTTGATTTTTAATAGTCATATATCCTTAAAGGGGCCACCACATACCAGTGATTAGGGCCATCACCAGGCCTGAGAACCTCCCTCCCTCTTGCTCCCTCTACCCCTGCCCAAGGAAAGAGGGCCAGGATCCAACTCGGGATCTCAAAGACAGGGTAAAACAGAGACCAACTCATAGAAGGAACCAGAGCTTCCCAGGAAGGTCAGTGTCCTATAGATGAGGCAAAAACAGGAAGCCAGAGGCCCAAGCAGTTTTCAAGCCAGGGAGCTCTGCTCATAAATTAAAAGGTACATCTCCAGAGAGATGGTGGTATGGTGCCATCTGCCTTCTTGAGGCTTCATCCTTTCATAGCAGTGGCATGAGGTCTCCAAATTGCACTAATTTTGACATTCACCCTATGGTCATAGCCCCATGGAAGAACAGCTAATGGCTAACAGCTAATATTTATATAGTGCTTACTGTGTGTAAGGCATTAAGTGCTTTACAATCACTACCTTATTTGATCCTCACAACAACCTAAGAGATATTATTATTTCCAATTTGTAGATAAGAAATTTTTGGCAAACAGAGGTCAAGTGACTTGCCCAAGATCATATAGCTAATAAATTTTTGAGGCCAGATTTGAACTAAGGTCCTCCTGATTCCAGGCTTGGTGCTTAGGAGGCAGCAACTTCTATGAGGTTAAGAAGTTTTTGAAGACCTTCAAATCATCCTATACAGCTGGTTGTCTCCCTTACTCTTAGAGAGGCATGAACATCAGTGTATATACTCCTCAAGAATCTTCTGGCCTCCAGGGTAAGGGAGTTATAGGATAGGAGGTCTTTCTTCTCTACAGAGAATGGCCTGAACAAAAGTAAGAATACTTCTTGAACTTTTCTGTTCAGAAATCCGAGTTTTAAACTCACACCCTTGAAAAGAGCCCCATTCGCTCCCTTTTGGTGAAAGAGGTCCTTTCAATTTCACTGAGAAACTATTCTTTGCCTAACAGTTCACATCACCCATGGCCTGGCCTCCCCACTGCAGTGTCTTGGATGACCGACAACTAAAACCAACCATATTTATTGAGAATTTATTGGGCGAAGAGTCCTATACTTACTAACTTTGATGGCAGAGGCTGTCAAACAGGAGAAGAATTGGCTTTTCCTTTGAGAAACTTAGATTTCAGAAACTACTTTAAAACATTTACAGAGCACTGAGGAATCAAGTACAAAGTAATATCTTGGAAGTCTTGGTTAGCTGTGATCATAGACTCATAGAATTTCAAGCAAGAGGCCCCTCAGAAGTCATCTAGTCCAGTGGCTCCTCATCAACCCATTACAATATCTCCAGCAAGTGGTTTTTAGTCTTTGCTTGAAGCCCTCTTATGAGCAGGAACCTGCTGCCTCCCTGGGGAGCCCATTCCACTTTTGGGGTGCTCTAGATATTAGAGCTCTCCAATACCACTTTTGAAAACAACAGGCATTTTGGAGAGCTCTAGTTGTTAAGAGCTCTAAGAGCTCTTCAGATATGGCCTGATCAGGGTAGAGTATTCAATGAAGCCTAAGATGGAATTGATTTTTTTGACTATTATAGGTATTTTGGTGGATTGGAAACTCTCGACGATTCACTAATATGTCATATCTTTTTATGGGAATTATTTTCTGGCTATGCTTCCTCCATCTCTTACTAGTGCAGTTGATTTTTTGAACCCAGGAGAAGGACTTTACTTTTAATGCTTTTAAATGCTACTTTATTACAGTTGACTCAATATTTTAGCTTCTCTTTTGAAAACCTATCATCTAATGCAATTTGCTCCTAAGGGTCACCCCAAAAGATGAAGAAGGGACTGTGTGTTTGATCTACTTGTATATCCTCAGAGAAGCCAGACTACCTTCATTCTACAATAAGGTACAATAATGACTATTTATTTATATATACTTTAAGGTTGATAAAACGCTATCTTTACAACAACCCTTTTAGGTAAGGAATATAGGTATTGTTGTCCCCATCTTACAGGAGAGAAAACTGAGGTATAGAAAGGTGAATGGATATTATTAAGAATCAGAGTCAGGACTTGAACTCAGACCTTCTGACTTCTCACAAATTCTTTTCAGGTATACCATACTGCTTCTCTGCTGAATAGGCAGTACTTGAGCTTTTAAAATAATTCTCTAGTCCAAGTTTTCTGGTCCTCCATCTCCCCTTTCATTAAGCCCTACGCTTAATGGATTCAGTTCTTTAGAGTGCTGCTGCTGCTGCTACCTGGCCCCAAATGGGAATGGTGCCCTCTACATCAAAATAGGGATAGAAATCACACCTGACTTCGATAGAACTCTACCATTTGTAATGTGCTATATATGTATGTGTATTCTCTCATTTAGGCCACCCAATAATTCTGTTGGTTAAGTGCTACTATTATCTTACAGATGAAGAAATAGGTTATATATTTATGTTATAAATAACACATTATACTAATATTTAATCTATTATATTGATATGTAATACATTATAATATAGATATCATACCCATCTTACACATAGAGAAATTGAGACCTGGAGAGATTAAGTCACTCGCCTAAGGTCATGCATGCAGTGTCTGAAGGCAGGATTCAAATCGTGATCATCTTCACTCCAAGGCCAGCTCCCTAATCATTGTGCTATGTTGCCTTAGACTATCTGAAATGAATTGGATTTGCCTACCTTGGTTTCCTGTACTAAGCTTATTCCCTCATTCTGTATTGGACTATTGTGCCTCATTGCCACTTCAGCAAAGCTGAATGTTGGAAGGGGCAAAAACCGGACATTGAAATCTAATGAGGAATGCTTTCAGGCACAAGGGAAACTTTCCATCCCCAGAAAGTCTGAAGAAGCCAGCAAGACCATGAACTTACTCCAGGGCGCACTCTTTCCAAAATTTTGTCCCTAGCTACTCACTTGCATAAGATCCAATTGGAGTATGGAAAACATAACTTGGCTGAGGAAAGCCACCTCTGATCCAGGAAAGCTATTCATATCAGAAAGGCTACATCTCTCCCAGCTTCTGCCTGGAGGGGGCACAATTCAGGGTTCAGGCTCTAAGGGAGTCAGTGAGGCGGGGCTTCTGCCAATTGTAGTCTAAGGGCCACTGCCCGTTCTGAAAGGGCAGAGTAGCTGTTCAGCTGAAAGGGCACTGTAACACTCCAACTGAAGAATACAATGCCACCCAGCAAGGCAGTGACTAAAGGTGGTAAAAGACTATAGCTGCCCATTGAAGGGTGAGCCTAGGCCCTAGGGAGTCCAATACATGGGTGTGTCCAGCAGACATTCAGTGCCCTGGGTAGAGCCTAGCATCTGAGCACAGTGCCCATTGCAGTCTGGAAGTGGCTATCCAGGAGCTGAGTCATCTGCCATGCCCAGTCTGGCAGCAGCCCGAGTGACTTGTCTGGCCAATGCTGGTGGGCATCTGAGCACCTTGCTTGACCCAGCCTAGCAGTGGCTGGACCTGTTCAGCCAAAATGCCCTGTCTTAGGAGGAGCCAGTCTAGCTAAGAATCTGAATGACACATCCATCACCAATGCCATGCCCCACAGTGAAGTTCATGAGGATTCTCTGGAAAGGACACTGAGACCCCTATCCTTCAGAGGTTGTGAGTTGCCTTGGCCATGTGCCTTGCTGGGCCCTACCTATTTGCATTGTTAGCAGTATACTGTAAGCTTGTGTTCACTCTTACTCTCACTGACTTTGTATATATACATATGTGTGTGTTTAGGAGGTTAGTTACCCACATAGTTAACCCTAGCACCCTGAAAGCAATAGCAGCTGCCCTTCTGGGGACCCAGCCTCTCATTGCCAGTGTGGGTTGGGGAGGGGGATGATCTGAGAGAAGGTACTACACTTAAACTTAGACTCAGGCTCAGCCAATTCTAAAGTCTTCTGGCTGCTGGTGGGCTTTGGGTGCTCCTCCCACATTCCTATTTAATCACTGGTTATTAAGAAATTAGGACCATAGGATTTAGAGCTAGAAGGACCTTAAGTGCATCTAATGCAACCAACTCATTTTATAGATGAAGAAACTGAGGTCCAAAGAGGTTTTCCTCCTACTCCAAAAAGGAGAAGGGGAAAAGACCCCTGATAAGATTTGCTTCATTACTCAGGAAAAAAGACTTGACATCTAATTTACACCTTTAGTTCATAAAAGATGTTCCCCATTCTTTTCTCATATGCTTCAAGGTCAATGGTAAGAGCCTGAAGTTCTTTGAGGAAAGGTGAGTTGTGCTGATAGGATGGGGAGGCTGGGTTTTACTGGCGAGGCCTCGATCAGTCCTTGGGTTAAAGGGGCTGCTTCAGCCCACTAGTAAGGGCCCATTCCCTAGAGAAACTCTGAGCTTGGAGGCAGGGGGATTGTTTTTGCAGTGGGTGGGTGACCCTTTAGACTATTGATATATATGACTGGATTGCCTTTTGTTCCTTTTGTTGCCTTTTGTTCTTAGTAAGTAGGGGGAGGTAGAGTCGTGAAAGGACCTAAGTAAAGAAGGGAGGAGCCTAGAGTCAGGAAAACTCATCTCCCTGAGTTCAGTTCTGGCCTCTGACACTCATTAGGTTTTCAACCCTGGGCAAATCACTAAACCCTGTTTGTCTCAGTTTCTTCATCTGTAAAATGATCTGGAGAAGGAGATGGCAAGCCACTTCTGTATCTGTGCCAAGAAAACCCCAAATGGTGTCATGAAGAGTCGGGCATAACTGAAAGGACTGAACAATAGAAAGTAAGGAAAAGTAGAATCCTGAAAGGACCTAAGTAAGGAAGGTATTGGGATTAAGTCAGACCAACTCTACCGCTATAACCATATTTGTCACTATAGCCCAGCATATTCACTCCACTCCACCCAGGCTGTATCCTACTCAGGTAATTTGGCTTAAGGAAACATGGCGCAGTGGAAAGAACATCGTTGTTGTTTGCTGTTTGTCCTTCGTTCTTGAAGAGGACCATGACATCAGGGAGGCGATGCCCTGACATGCAAGTGAAATGGATTTAAGTGAGATAGGGCTGTGCAAAGTCACCAGCTTCACTTTCTCCTCTGGAACCATCTGGGTCCAGTGGCCAGACATAGATCAGGATGACTGGAGATGGCCCAGGTTACAGTGGGAGACCTTGGCCTTTTTAAGCTAAGATCTTTAACAGGTCTTAGTTTGAGGCAATGCCCATTCAGTGATTAAGGCTAGGTGAGAAATGAGGCAGAGAACATTGTATTTGGAGTCAGAGGAGCTGTCTTTGGTTCCTCACTCTTCTATTTAGTACCTCTGCCATCTTTCCAAGTCACTTAACCTCTCTGGGCCTCAGCTTCCTCATCTGTAAAATGGGAGGTTTGGACTAGGTGACCTGTAAGACCCCTGTCGGCACTGAATCCTGCGATCCTATAAACTTTAAGGTAATTTTCTGCTCTGCTTCTATGATCCTCTGAAAAAATCTCTGCTCATCTGATGCCGAAGAAACTTTCTGACTTTTGGAAAAGTGAACACTTCCTCCATTGACCCCTTGGTGACAAGCTGATTGTAAAGCTATTTAAAAACCAAATTTCTTTTGGACCCAGCATGTGAGGGAGCAGCTGGGTCTCTTGCAGTCCAATAGGCATTAAGGGACCTTTGAATGGATGGATTATTGGTCTGACTGTGTAAATACGTATTTAGGGAGCTTTAATAACACATATTATTGACTAGGTAGGGCTGTGGAGCCATTCCCGTGCAAATCCATATTTAGTGTGTTATTGATCCATGTCAGGCAGCCAACACCATATTAATTTGGATGTGAGGATTAAAAACATTTTGTAAAAGTTGCTGCTGTGCAGGAAAGAGCTGACACCTGCCTGCTGACAACATTGTATGTTTCCCTTTAAATATCTCAGTGATGCTGAGTTGACCAGCTTCTTTTCCAATGGCGATTTTTTCCTTTCAGAGCAGGCTGCAAACATCCATTCACTTGGCACACCCCTGCAATGTCTGTTGATGGAATAAGAGCATGGCTAAGTCAGGATAGATGGTTGAGGCTGAGAAGGCCTGTAGAATGCCAGCTCCCCAGCAGAATGTCAGCTTCTGAGGAGCAGGGACCATTTCATGCTTATCTTTGTATCTCCAATTCATGGCTCAGTACCTTGAATATAGTAGGGCTAAGGATAGGGACTGGACCTATGATTTCATTGCTAAAAGGAAGTCCCAAGTGAGGAAACTCCCTCCACCAATGCAGGTCTCAGGTCAGCACCTTCTGTACAATTTACAGTCATAATGAGCTATGTAGAATATTGACAGGTAAGTGACTTACCCAGGGTTACACAGCCAGAAGGATTAGAACCCAGGTTTCTATCCACTAAGGCCATGATATTCCTCATATATAGTATGCATCCCAGTATTCAAAGCCCTCTATAATCTTACTGCAACCTACCTTTCCAGTTTCATCTCATATTCCACTCCTTCATGTACCCTAACCCTACTGTCCTCTTCTGTTTTGTGCTTTTGCTCACAAGATTCTCCATACTGGGAATAAACTCCCTTTATTCTCTACCCAGAACTACTCTGAAACTGTCAAAGACAAAATTCTGGACTTCACCCTTTTGCCTCTACTTGGATTTGACCCAGACTATTTCCTTCACTCCAGATCTACTGAAAGCTGAGTACAGAGGGTTGGTTCAGAGGGCTTGGTCACCTTGGTGAGGTGAAGAGAAGCTTCGTTTGATCTTCAGTTGCATCTCCCTGTGGAGAGTGTGGGCATGATTGTTAAACCTCTCTGAGAGAATTAAGGACCTCTTCTGGGTCTAGATCCTCCTCTGCTTGCACATATCTCGCCAGGGATGAGTCATTAAGTCTTAGCTTGCTAGGATTATTTGATTAGCTCAGGTTATTGGGGATTATAACTACATGTTGTATTTAGCTGATATAAGGACTGACTTACCATTGTCCTTAAGGCATAGTTGAGACCAGTCAGTTGATAAACATTTATTAAGGTCTCAAAGCTGTCGGGGAGTTAGAGGGATGTCTACCCCAAGCATGTGAAGACTTCCCATCAGCAGAAAGGGCCATGAAGGTGGTTGAAGCAGGTGCTGAGGAGTGTTTAGAGCTTGGTCAGACATTGGAGATGTCAAGGTGTGATGCTAATCAGTTATTAAAGATCTTTCCTGCCCATTCAATAGGCCTGAAGTGGGGCTAGTTAAGGGAAACTTGATTAGAGGTTTTGTTGGTAGGCAGGCCTACACCCTTTACTTACTAAGTACTAAGCCCCAGGCCTACACCCTTTCCCTGATTGAACATGAAGCCCTTGGGCCCTAAAAAAGAGCATATATGCCCAGAAGGTAGCCATTAGAATTAGAATTCAGCCCAAGGAGAAGTAAGAACTCTGAGATGACAGAGCTGAGAATCTGCAGACTGCTCAGAGAGTAGAGAGCTACAGAACTCAGAGAGCTGCAGAGAGCAGAGTGGAGAGTGGAGACCAGGGAGGTGCGGAGACCAGAAAACTGAGAATCTACAGAACTGAGAGACTGGAGAACAGAGAATCCACAGACTGGAGAATCCAGAAGACTGCAAGGACTCTGAGAACTGCAAGGGGAGAGGACACAGGCAGGTAGAGAGTTAGGATTTGTGAGTGTTTATGGGAAGGCCTTGGCGGGGGGAAGGTTACAGGATGACTTGGCCCCTTGCTGTTAAACTGCATTATAACTTCCTTGTTGTTACGTTGAGGTGGACTTACTGGCTTTGGAATACAATTACTGCTATGTCAAATTGGGGTTGTTGGTCTTGGGATTTGATCCTCTGGTGCCTAAATAAATGTTATACTTCCTCTGCCTTCTACCTAGAGAATCTCTTATACTTTATGATTCCAAACTATACAGGCATGTTCATGGTCATTTCAAGGTCATGAATCTTTCATTTCAACTTTTGTCTTGCTGCTGGACTTTGAGGACTCTGGAAGAGAGAGTGAGGCTGCTGACTTTGAGCAGCTTTGCATCACTTAAATCCAGTTCACACTTGAGTCAAGATATCACCCTGTAACGTGATTGGTCCTCTTTGAAAATGAAGGACAAACACTGCCAACAACATTAAAAGCCTACTATATGCCAGGCACTGTACTAAGTGTTGAAGGTACAAAGAAAGGTTTCTGTGCCTCTAAATTAAAGCTTTACAATACAATACAATACAATACAATACAATACAATACAATACAATACAATACAATACAATACAATACAATACAATAGTTGCCTCCATTTTTCTCCACTCATTCTCTTGTTAACCCCTTATGTTATGACTTACAATCTTATTGTTCCCCTGAAACTGCTTTTTCCAAAGTTATCAATGATCCTTTAGTTGTCAAATCTGATGTTTTTTTCTCAGTTCTCATTCTCTTTGACCTTTTTGCAGCCTTTGACCCTGTTAATCATCCTCTTCTCTATGAAATTCTCTTCTCTCTAGGTTTTCAGGGCACTGCTCTCTTTTGGTTCTCCTCCTACCTATCAGGTGTCTTTTTCTCTATCCTATGCTGGATCCTCAATCAGATCATGCCCTCTAACTGTAGGTGTCCCATAGACCTCTGTCCTAGAGCTTTTTCTCTTCTCCCTCTATACTACTTCATTTGGTGATTTCATCAGCTTCCATGAATGTAAATATCATCTCTATGCTGATGATTCTCATATGTACTTTTCCTGTCTCAATCTCTTGGCTGACCTCCAATCTTGCATCTCCAACTGACTCTCAGACATCTCGAACTAGATGTCCACTAGGCACCTTAAACGCAATGTGTCTAAAACAGAACTCACTATCTTTTCCCCTAAACCTTCCCCACACATGCCTTGCCCTGTAGAGGGCAACACCATCTTCCTAGGCTATCAGACTCGCAACCTAGGAATCATCCTTAACTCTTCACTATCTCTCTGCTATCTCTCTATCTCATTATCTTACCCCCTGCCCCACATCTAATTTGTTTCCAAAGTCTGTTGACTTCACCTTTGTAACATATTTTGAATATCTCCCCTTCTCTCCTTTGACATTGCCATGGCTTTGGTGTAAGCCTTCATTATCTGGACTATTATAATTGCCTGGTGGCAAATCAGCCTGATTTGTCTCTTCTGACCCCAGTCCATCCTCCATTCAGTTACCAAAGTGATTTTCCTAAAGCACAGATAATACCATGTCACCCCACCCCCTCCACTCAATAAATTCTAGTGGCTTCCAATCACCTCCAGGATCAAATACAAAATCCTGTTTGTTGTTCAAAGCCCTTTATAACCTAGCCCTCCCTTACCATTCCAGTTTTTTTTATATCTCACTCCCCACTATGTACTCTTTGATCCAGTGACTCTGGCCTCCTTGCTCCCCCGTGAAAAAGACATTCCATTTCTTTGCTCTGGGCATTTTCTCTGACTGTCTCTTGCACCTAGAATGCTCTCCCAACTAATCTCTATCTACTGCCTTCCCTTGCTTTCTTTTTTTTTAAGATTAATTTATTTATTTTTAGTTTTCAACATTCATTTCCACGAGATTTTGAGTTACAAAATTTCTCCCCATCTCTCCTCTCCATCCACCCCAAGATGGAATATATTCGGATTGTCCCTTTCCCCAGTCTGTTTTCCCTTCTATTACCCTGTCCCCCATCCCTTTCCCCTTTACTTTCTTGTAGTGCAAGATAGATTTCTATACCCCATTGCCTGTATATCTCATTTCCCAGTTGCATGTAAAAACAATTTTTAACATTTCACATTATCTTCTCTTTTTTTATTCTTTTGGCTTTGTTTTATAGTTTCTTGATTTCTCATAAAGTTGTTAGCTTCCATTTGCTCCATTCTAATTTTTAAGGAGCTATTTTTTTCAGTGAGCTTTTGGGCCTCCTTTTCCATTTGGCCATTTCTGCTTTTTAAGGCATTCTTCTCCTCATTGGCTTTTTGGAGCTCTTTTGCCATTTGGGTTAGTCTATTTTTTAAAGTGTTATTTTCTTCTGTATTTTTTTGGGTCTTGTTTAGCAAGCTGTTGACTAATTTTTTCATGATTTTCTTGCATTTCTCTCATTTCT
>JAQQSZ010005756.1:0-13792 GCA_028646595.1 Phalanger gymnotis | reverse complement strand
GTCGTTCCTTCAGCCTTTCAGATTCTCTGAGCTGGGAAATTTGCCCCACTCAGACTGCTCGCAATTTCTAACTCTCAAATCTGCTCAGATTCACTTTTTTATAGGAATCCAACAGAACCTGTGAGAGAGCTCCGGCAAAGATGCTGTTTTCATGCGGCCATCTTGGCTCCGCCCCCCTTACAATTTCTTGAAATGGTGAAGGATCTCCATTACACACAGTCAGAAAACTTAATGCAAGAAAAGGCTGGTAAAACTAACAGGGAGGCTTATATTTTGATACTAAAATGGATCCGTGAACTCATTGTGTATATTTCCTCCAACCATTCAGATCCAAATTGATTCACACTTTTTAAATCAGTGTAACTCTCTCCACGTCCTATCAGACGTCAGACCCAATGTTTTGGGAACTTTTCTTTAGATCTCTTTACATTGTGTGGATGGATACCAGTGACTTATTTCACTGACAATTGAGTTCCCCTCATTTTCACTGCTTGACTAGCTCATCTTCTTTTCTTTTAAATAAAAAAGTTTTGGCTATCTTTGGTTTTTGTATTACCTTCATGTCAAATACAATCTTTCCCCTTCTCCCTAAGAAATGCAAACTTTATTTAAAAAAAAAATCGAAAAAGGTAGAAAAAATTCAGAAAAAATGCCCAGTGTACTAGCTGAGTCTATAGCCTGTGAAGTGTTCCATATTCATGATCTCCCATCTCTTCAAAGAAAGGAGGGAACTGCACTTTTTTTTATACCTTCTTTCAGGTCAAGCCTGGTCATTATAATTACTCAAGGTTTTGTTTTTATTTTCTCTCTTTTTTTCCCTTTTACTTTGTTGTAGACTTTGTGTATACTGTTTTCCTGGTTCTGTTTACTTCATTTTAAATAATTTCATGTAAGTGTTCCCACACTTCTCCATATTTTTCTAATTTATCATTTCTTAGATGCAGTAATTTTATCTCATTATCTTCATGTACCACAATTTGTGGTCATTCCCCAATCAATAATCATCCATTTTGTTTCCTTTTCTCTGCTACTAAAAAAGTGAGGCTATATTATTTTGTCGCATGTGAGGATTTTCTACTTTGACCTCCTTGGGGTACATGTGTAGCAATGGGATAAAAAATATGGAAATTTTAGTTGCTTACTTAAAATAATTCCTAAGTACCTTCTAGAGTGGCTAGATCAATTTATAGTCCCACCAACAGTATATTAGTTTGCCTGTCTTCCTATAACTCCCCCAACACTTACTATTCATATCTTTTGTCATTTTTGCTGATTTGTTGGGTATGAAGTAAAACCTCAAAGTTGTTTTTATTTATGTGTCTTATTATTATTTATTAGTGATTTGGAGCAATTTTTCACATAGTAGTTAATAGTTTGAAATTCTTCTTTTGAGAACTGTCCATATTCTTTAATCACTTATTGTTTGGGGAATGGCTTGTGGTCTTGGGCATTTTTGTTAGTTTCCATCTGCCTTTCAATCTCTACAGCTCTTCAATCATATCCTTTTTTTGTACAATTCCTCATTGATAATGTGTTGTAACTTACATGTGCTCACCTCATGTTTGGATGACCCACAAGTTTAATTCCTTAGAGAGTATGGAGTTCTATAACTTGAAGCCATATACCTTCACTGTAAAAAAAACAAAGAGGGGTTGTGTTGGTAAGCAAAACGGGCTCTTAGCACTCAGTTCTACCAAGTGCCCTTGAAGATTTTGGCTTTTGTTTCCTTTGAGTAATTCAGTGTATATCATTGAGTCTTACTAGGTGCTAAGCCCCAGGCCCAAAACACTATTAGGTGTAAAACCTATGTGGGTGTGAATTGGTAATTAAGGTGGGGCCCAAGGTGGGGCTAACTAAGGGGAGGTGCTTACTCCAGAGCCAATCATGGGAGCCTAAGTTCTGGTCATTCAGATGACATTTGATGATGCTTTAAGAAGAGAAGATGGAGCCATTTGCACAGGGCTCTCACTCTTGGTGGTGTGTGGAGACTCCCAGGCAGCTGTAGCTAAGAAGCCCTCTAGCTCATAAACCCAGATGTTTTACTCTGGTAAATAGGTGTTGGGATTTGAATCAGACAAGGTCTCTCTGTTGATGTTTGTAATTTGTTTGTATTTGTTCTGAAGTTCATGGTGCTGGCTTTTTCCCCTGAACTAAGTGACTTGTGTTTGTATGCTGAATTAAAGTAAGCTTGTCAACCCCTTAACGTTGCTTTCCTTAGAAAAGCAGATCAAAAGAACCTGTGCTTTTGCAGCATGCTGGTAGTGTGCTTGTTGTTGGGCTTTTGTTGGTCTTTCACCCCCACAACAGCTGCTAGCCGGATTGTTGAAACAGGGGTCTTTGTTTCAAGGGGAATTTTAGGATCATTAATGGCACCATACAATTTCCCAGAGACAACCTAGCCAGCTTTCATCTTAATGCCCAACTCTTGTGAGGTCTGATACAATCAACACAATGTTATCTGCAAACAGGAGTATCTGGAACACCTCACTACCCACAAGGAACACCTCTTAACTTGGACTCTGTGCTGCTTCGTCATGATGCAAATACCATTAGCAAGATTCTGTCTCCCTATCTGATGCCTCACCTGATGATTTTGATTAGAGGGTCATCTATAGCTTTTGTTTTTTTACGTAGACCTTCTCTTCCCCTACCCTGTGAATCATTTCATAGCAGAGAATAAAACAAAGAGAAAAAAAGAAATTCAATGAAACTAACCAACAGAAACTCTGCATTTGATAGTGTGTGGGTCAGAGACCACTACTCACATGAAAAATATACAGAGACTATTCTTGAGAAAAGGCAAAAAGGAGTTTATTACTTTCTCATGAGAAAGGACATGCCCCAGCAAGTGTGTGTGTGGCATATATCTCAAAGCAAGTTATATAGACCCTAATGCAGAGTTCCCTCACCCCCTACTGGCTCATCTTCCCATTGACTGGGTTTGGAGCTCACATTCTAAATGCAGAATCTTTTCCCAGCAACACAGAACGAAGAACAAAAAGACAGGCATGAGACAGGGACTAGTATTCAGCAAAAAGAGAGTAAAAGCTAGATAAGCAGGACCTTGCAGGTATCTGTCTACTGATGTAATTTCTTATCCCTACTTTCTCAGCAGAGCAGTTTCTAAAAATATAGAAGGGGTGCGGGGTGGGGGTGGATGGTAAGAGAGGTAAGGTCTTATCCCATACTGAGGGCTTCGCTATTTCAGCATTCCATTCAATAGTATCTACAATATTGGATATATTATTAAAGAGATTGATTTCTAAACATTCAGAAAATTAACAATTACTAGAGACAGTATTGGTTCATTACAAACAAGCCATCCTAGCCTCTTTGATAGAGGGCAGACTTGAGGATCAAGATAGTTTTGGTTCAAGTCTTGCCTCTGGAACATAATAACTATATGGATATGAATAATTTATTTAATATCTCAGTGCCTCCAAACAACTCTTTCAGACCACAAGTCACAAACAGTTGACTGTCTATGTAAATGGGCTATGAATATGTTTCAGAGAAAGGAGTTTCCACAGTGGGATTTTCCTATTTCAATTAAATCACAGATCTGTAACAATGATAATTAGTAGTGTTGCTAAGAAACGTCAGGGTAATACTTTAGACATTGGATATTAGAGTTTTCAGAAGGCTCTAGAAGTATTCAAGCGAAGGCTGGGTGACCACCTAAGAGGAATATTACAGACTGAATTCATATTATGGACCTCTAAGGTACTTTCTAAGACTGAAATTCTGTGATTTAAATCCTGGGAATAAAAGGGTCTGTGGGCAATTAGCATACCATACAAAAGTTTGGGTTCAGGATCATTAATTAAAAGATATGGATGACAGTAGCAAAGAGTTAGAAGTGCTATTATAGGCCAGGGATTAGGCCTGATGATGTCAGTACCCTAGTATTTAAACTCAAGCATGAAGTGAAAAAGAATGACAGAATGGATAATGAAACTAAATCCCATAATCTGTTGTTTGCAAGAAACACACTTGAGAAACAAAGACATGTACAGAATAAAAATGAGGGGCTGGAAAATTTTTTTTTACTATGCATCAGATGAATCAAAAAAAGCAGGAGTTGGAATCCTGCTATCAGACAAAGTAAAAATAAACATTCATAACATAAAAAGGAATAAACCAGGAAATTATATTATGGTTAGGCAAGGGAGAATCAGAAATAATGGAACTCAATAACATAGTGTTTGATAAAACATAAATTAAGTAGGAAAGAAGTCTCTATTTGATATAAAAAAAAAAAAAAACCAACTTCCGGGAAAACTGGAAAGCCATCTGGAAGAAATTAGTCTTGGGCCAACATCTTAAACCATATTCCACAACACATTCTAAATGGATATAAACCTTAATATTAAAGATCATATTATTAAAAAATAAGATAAGCAACTGTGGGAAGGAGACATTCTTAAACAAACAAAGGAGAGTGGCAATTGCAGAAGACAAAATAGTTGTTTTTGATTGCATGAAACCAAAAGCTTTTGCATAAATAAAATTAATACCTCTCAGGCAAGAAGGAAAGAAGTCAAATAGGAAAAAAAAATCTTTACATCACATTTCTCTGATAAGGGTTGGTCCAGGATATATAAATGACTAATATACATATTTTACATATAAATGCATGTGCACATACATACATATGTGTATATACATGCATGCATGTTTGAAATAAAAATCCATTCCCCAAGAGATATGAAAGGTTATGAACAAATAGTTGTCAAAAGAAGAATTGCAAACTATGAACAGCTATATGAAAGAATGCTTCAAATCACTAATAATAAGATAAATATAAGTCAAAGCAACCCTAAGGTTTCACTTCATACCTTGCAAATGAGCAAGAATGACAAAAATGGAAATAATAAATGTTGAAGGGGCTGTAGGAATATAGGAACACTAGTGCATTGTTGGTAGAGATGTGAGTAAGTATCTATTTTGGAAAGCAATTTAGAATTATGTAAATACAGTGAATAAAATGCCCGTATCCTTTGACCCAGAGATTTCATTACTAGGCTTATACTCCTAGGAGGTCACTGATAAGAAGACAGTCCCCATATGCACCAAAATATTTATAGCCACACTTTTTGTGATGACAAAGACTTGGAAACAGAGTAGGTACTCATTTATTGGGGAATGGCTGAACAAAGTCTTGTATGTGAATGAAATGGAATATTAAGGTATGAAATGATCAATATGATGAATACAGAGAAGCATGGAAAGACCTACATGAACTGATGCAAAGTGAAGTAAGCAGAACCAAGAAAACAATATACATAATGACTATAATCATGTAAAAGGAAAGGATAACCATCAAAAAATTCCAAAATGAATATTGCAGAGTTATAAAGAACAAAAATGCCTTCAAAGAAGAGATATGAAATATGCCCATCCCTTGGCAGAGGTGAGAAGTCTACAAGTGTTTTATATTGTACACATTTTCTGATTTTTTTAATGTATTGTTCAGTTATGCTAATTTTTCCCTCTTCTTTCTGGGTTTTTTTTTTTGTTTAGGTTAGTCTAAAATTAGTATTTGTTATATAGGATGGTTCCCTGGGAAGGGGATGGGGAGGAATACTGGGAGAAATTATAGTGATATAAAAAAAAAGACATAAATAATAATTTTTTTAAAAAAGGATGAAATGAAACAGTCATAGTGCATCTAGAAAAACAAAGGTCTAACTTATCAAGGGAAAGGTACATGGAGGGTATTTATTTCTCTTTTGCATTGTTTGATCTTTTTAGTTTCAAGTGCCAGAGGCCATACTCATGATACTCAGATACTCAAGGAGACTCAGGAATTTGAGCCATGATGACCTTGGAGCCAGGATTACAGGCAAGGTTGTGTAGCCAGCTACATCAGTATGGAAGCTTGGAGAAGCCAGGGTGCCTAGGACTCAAACCCAAGAAGAGGTTTTGGACTGGAGACTCAAAAGGACAAATGATACAGAATAGAAACAAACATCACCTAGGCCTATTTCTCAGAGCTGAGGTAAAAGAAAGAAAGCAGGGGAAAGAACATCATGTCCTTCATATTATCTTGTGTTGGTAATTAAGGTGCGACTATTTTTTTTTTTTTTACTGTTTTAGAATACTAAATTAATTAAATGTCTTTGATTGAACCTTACTAGGTGCAAAGCCCCAGGCCCACATCCTTTTTCTGACTAGGTCCTAAGCTCCAGGAACACACCCTTTTGCTAACTAGGTGTAAATCCTTCAAGTCCTGAATGGGGTATAAAAACCCAAAGGTTAGCATTCTGTCTGGTGCTCTCACTCATGGAGGAGTGTTGATATGGAGACTCTGGGCAGCTGTCATCAAGAGCCTCCTGGTTTATGAATCCAGATATTGATGCTTTCCCGGTAACTATGATTTGTATTTGGTCTGTTCATAATGTACGTTTGTAATTTGTTTGTATTTGCTCTGAAGTTCAGGTTGCTGGCTTTTCCTCCTGAACTAAGTGAATGATATTTGTACGTTGGATTAAAGTAAGATTGTTAACCCCTTAACGTTGCTTTTCTTAGTAAAGCAGATCAAAAGAACCTGTGCTGGCAACATTCTTGTTGTTGGTGTTGTGTTGGTCTTTCACCCCCACAACAGCTGCTAGCCAAATTGTTGTTACATATCTTCACTGTGGGTAAATTAGAATCTTCACCCTCTGGATACAGCTGATAAGAGAGCAGCAGAAAAAGTGTGATGGAAAGAGCTGGAAAAAGGAGAATGGCTTAGTCTTGCCAGTTTTAAAGATGTAGGCAGTCAGTCAAAAGAGACTACCTTCACCCACATGGTAGGGGAGCCCACAGAAGACTCCATGTTACATAAATTGGGCATGCTCAAAAGACCCCTCAAGGGCATCTTCATGTTAGAACTGGGCATGCTCAGAGAAGCCTAAGTTACACAGGGGACCAAGAAGCAACATAAAAGTTTCTCAAGCTAATTTAATTAAATTTCAAACACAATTCAACTTCTTTTACTGAAAAGAATTAGCCCAGCCCACAAGGCAGATGACTCTTGTAGGTATTTCTAGAGTGAATGTCAATGGTAACTGTCTCTCTGGAACAACACCACTGAGAATCTTCCCCTCATAGCTTGATTTTTTTTTTCTAATTAAAGGGGCCATCCCTTTACTCACTTCTTAAAGAGGCCTATTCATTGAACAGGCACTACCTTGTTCTAAGTGGGTACATGAAAAGGCCTTAGCCTAAAAGGGCCAGGGTCTCCCATTGCATCCTGGGTTATCTCCAGTCATCCTGATGAATATCTGGTCACTGGATCCAGGACCAGGACTGCTAGAGATGGCCCAGGATGCTTTAGGAGACCATGGCCTTTTCCTGCTAAGGTCTTTTTAGGTTATCACTTTGAGTGAGGGAACACCCATTCAGTGAATAGGCCTCTTTAAGAAGTTAATCAAGGGATGGCTCCTTTAATCAAAAACTCTCCCCCCCTCAAAAAAAAAAATCAAACTGGGAGGAGAAGACCCTCAGGGTTCCTGCCCAAAAGAGAAACAGTTACTATTTAGTATTTATATTCACTCTGTGTTAGGAGGGCAGGACCTATTGTCCAAACTAAGAGCTCCAGAGTAAGTTGGGTTTAAGGCTTGATTTTTGAGAAAGAAATCTAACCAGAGACCAGGAGGCAGCCTTCAGCCATCGAAATGTGCCTTCCTTTAGGCAGAGCACCCTCAGGTAAGAGAAGAAAGGGAGAAAGGAAGGAAAGAGAAAGAAAGAAATCTAGCTAATAAACCCCAAGTTAAATGAGCAGCTTCTGGCCATCAACATTTACCTTCCTTTGCAGAGAAGGAGAAGGAAAGGGAGAGGGAGGGGGAGAGGGAGAGGAAGAGGGATGAGCTGAGTCACCCAACTAGCTGGGTCCCCTTTCAGGCAGTTTGGTCTACTCACAGGCTGTGTTTGTCTTTTGTTTTCAGGGAGGACCATGACATCAGGGAAATGATGATATGACTTGCAGTTGAGGAGAGGAGATGAGAGGAAAGGAGGGGAGGAGAAGGAAGGGGAGGGGAGGGGAGAGCTGGACCCAGATGTCTCTTGAGGAGAAAGTGAGGCTAGTGACCTTGCACAGCCCTCCCTCACTGAAATCAAAGTCAACTCCAAGTCATGTCATCATTTCCCTGATGTCATGGTCCTCTTCCAGAACACTCTTCCCTTCCTCCCCTTCCCTCCTCTCCTCTCTATGCTCTTTCCAAAGGAAAGCACATTTCTATGGCCGAAGGCTGCCTCCTTACCTTTGAGTTTACTGGCTAGATTTCTTTCTCACAGATCCTTCAAACAGCAGTAGATATAAATATTCACCCTACTTACTTGTAGATAAGAATCCAAAGTTTACCAAGAGGGAGGGAGGGAGGGGGAAAGGGAGAGAGAGGGAGAGCAGGGGGGGTGGGGAGGGAGAGAGAGAGAGAGAGAGAGAGAGAGAGAGAGAGAGAGAGAGAGAGAGAGAGAGAGAGACCACTGAGGGACTAGTGAGTTAGCTAGTTTAGATAGGAATGAATACTGATTGCTTTTTGCCTATTGCCACTGTCTGCATTGTTTCGTGTAGGGCTTCACTTCTTCATTCAAACTCGAGACGGCACAGGAGCAGGGGATGCCATATCAAAGATGGAAAAAATGATGACTGTCATAGATATCTTCCTTTAAACAAACAAACTGGTCTTACAGATGCTTGTGTTTTTTATCATAAGAATCTTCTTAATCTTCTCTCCACCCCCAACCTTTCCTTACAACAAAGACAAGCAGTTGAATAGGAGATTTTTACATGAGGTTCTTCCCAACCCTCTCCCTGCCCCCAACCTTTCCTTACGACAAAGGCAGGCAGTTCTGTAAAACCAAACAGCACTAGGGATAGGGACTGACAGACAATGTGACATTCTGAACCTGTACAAAGATGTTTTCTAAATCTATACAACTCTCAAAGATGCTGCATAAACACAAATTAGTAACCACTGGAAGCCAACCCAATAGAATTCGCAATACCAAGGGGGAATAAATCAGCATAATGAAGGGAAAATTAGGAAGATTAATAGGAATGCAATTAGAATCGCTGCAGGAATAATGGAAAATCATAGATCATAAATGAAGTATGTGATCAGCTTTAAGGGAACATTTTCAGCTTGTCATGAAGCAGGTTATATTCTGCCTTCCCATTAACAAAAGGACTGGGTAAAGTAGACGCAATTTTGCAAAGCCATGGGATTGAATAAATAGGCGTATTTTTTTCTCCGCTCCACCCCCTTATTTTTAAAAATGAAGAAGCTATAACAGACAAACACAAAAGCCAGACTCTCCATTTTCAGCCTGAGATTTCTTTAGAATGGGCGGGGAGGAAGAGAGTGTTTCCCACCTCCCACCAAATAGGTAAATGCAGTTTAATCAACAAACACTGCTGACAGTTGAACCAAATGCAAGGGCATAAATTTTTTCTTGGGTTAAAAGCCTTAATTAAATAGTAAATAGGCTGTTGATTTCATTATTTTCCTTTCACATAATATGCAAGGAGAATTTATGAAAGGAGAATTAAAAAACCTGATAGCCTTGCAAACACACCATGAATAATATCTGAATAAATGCTAAAAAGAGCACTGTTTCCTGACCTACATGCAGGTATGGCAAAGAGATAAATCAGTTCCTACTCACAACAGTAGGTCTTTGAATTTTAAAATGAAGGGGGCTTGCAAGTCTGTACAAGATGTGTTTCAAGACTTGAAGACAAGACTTTGGCAAGAAATCTGGATCATGGTCATCCTCAGAAGAGGCTAGGCAGAGATCATTTGTCCAGTTTTTGCCATGTAGTCCTGACTATTGTGCCAGCTGTCCGCTAAGCCCCACTTATTCCCTGTCCTTAAACCCTTTTCCTAGTGAAGGTGTGAAAAACCTCATCAATACTCACAATCCTGAACCCCAGAGCTTTGTATTTTGGAAATTATATTGCTAAAACTCTGTGAATGGGAATTATGGAAAAGTGGCCTAGTGTCATAGGAATTTACCCGGGTGGTTGAGAGGGTGGTGTCTTACCCTGGCTGCAGGTGAATGAATGAGTAGGCAAGACTAAGCGTCATTTTGGGATGTAACTGACATGTGAACTAATGGGAATAGCCCCCCATTGCTATATTGTTAACACACTTGAACAAGAGATTTGGACAAGTTGATCTGTAAAAGTCCTATTGAATTCTAAGAGTCACTGTGGAATAGTTACATAAAACATTTATTAAGAATTTGACTTACATAAACTGAGGCTGAGTAAAGTGAACAGAACCAGGAGACCATTATATAAAGTAACAGCAGTATTGCGTAATGATCACCAATGATAGACTCAGCTCTTCTCAGCAATACAATGATAATTCCAAAAGACTCGTGATGGAAAATACTATTCACATCCAAAGAAAGAACTATGGAGGCTGAATGTAGATCAAAGCATACTATATTCACTTTTTTTTTTGTTTTTCCTTTCTCATGGTTTTTCCCTTTTATTCTGATTCTTCTTTCACAATATGACTAATGTGGAAATGTGTTTAACATGATTGCACATGTATAACCTATATTAAATTGCTTGCTGTCTTGGGGGGGAAGGGAAGGGAAGTGAAGGAAAGGAGGGAGAAAAATCTTATAAAAATGAATGTTTAAACCTATCTTTACATGCAGTTGGAAAAAATAAAATACTATTAAGTGTAAAAAGAAAAAAAGAGTTTGGTATGGGCCTGGCCTTTGTTAAGCATGGGTGATACAAAAACAAGAAAACAAGATACATCTCTATCCTGAAGGAGCTTAAATTCTGATGGGAGAGGATATCTCATAAAGGGGGAGGTAGAAAGTTGATGACAAGGCGGTGGGCGGGGAAGCAGCGGGGAGACATCTAGTGTAGAAGTACAGAGGATAGGAAAGTGACCCAAGAGTGAAGTGGAGGCATGGCTGAGACTTCTTATGATTTGGCTGTTTTGGTAAGAACTCACCAATCATTGAGTTGGTCTCAGAGTGGAGTCATGGGGGGAGGGGAGTGTAACATAAATAATAATAGCTATAATAATAGAGCAGAGAAACAAGCTATGAGGTTAAAACATGAGCATATCTCAAAGAAAAAGACATGCCCAAGTTTTACTTTTAAAGTGTCTTTGAAAGGACTATAGTCTTTGGAAGTATCTTAATCACGAGATTAGTAATTTCCTCTTCTTATTCATAGGAAGAGTATATGGAAGCACACTTGCAGGGAGCAAGGAAGGATGCCCTTCACCAAATTATTTGTCCCACCTACTTCACAATGCCTGAAATTCATACAGCTCATGTTCTCCCTTCACCTTTGTTCTTGTTTCACTTGCTTCCTTCAAGCCTCGGCTCAAATCTTACCGTTTTTTAGGAGGCATTTCTGAGTTTTTCTCCCTACTCCCCAATGACATTAATAATAGGTAAAACTCACATAACACCTTAAGATTTGTAAAAATGCTTTACAAATCTCTCATTTGATCCTCACAACAACACGGGAGGTGGGTGCTGCTATTATGTTCCCATTTTACAGATGAGGAAACTGAAGCAGATAGAAGTTAAGTGACAAACCTAGGGGTAACAGAGCTCATAAGTATCTGAGGCTGAATCTGAACTCAGATCCTCCTGACCACAGCTCCAGCACTTTATCCACTGAGACATTTTGGTGCCTCTAGTGCCTTTCCCTCTGGTATTATCATCTTTCCATTCTGTATATATGTATATGTATATATATATATATACACATATATACATATATATGTATATGTATGTATGTATATATATACGCATACATACATACATATACATATATACATATACACATATATGTATATATACAGAATGGAAGGATGATAATACCAGAGGGAAAGGTACTAGTAACTTGTATCTACCCAGTTTTTATTATGTTCATCTCTCCCCTTAGAATGTGACCTTCTTAGGTCTAGGACTGATTTTTTTTTCCCTTTGTACCCTCAGCACTAAGCACAGGGTCTGGCATAGAGTGAGTGTTAATAAGAACTTTTTGACTGACTACAACAAGAAATAGCACCTTTAGTTTTATTGCATGATTGGAGATATTTTCAAAAATTCAAATAGGGGAGAGATGACTCTGACAAATTCATTCACACTAATGCTATCCCACCTTTAAGTGGTACTTTCCTTATAGTAGCCTATGACTCAGATAATGTCGATATTATCTTCATTTTTAAAATATCTAGGTGACACAGTGGATAGAATGCTAGACTTGGAATCAAGAAGACCCAAGTTCAAATCCTGTCTGATACTTAACTAGCTCTGTAACTGTGAGTAAATCTCTCTCAGCCTCAGTTTCTGCATTGGTAAAATGAGGATGATTATTTCCCTTGTAAGGCTATTTCAAGAGTCAAATGAGATAATATATGTAAATCACTTTGCAAAAATTTAAAGAGTTTTATTATTGTTATTATTTTTACTAATGAAGAAACTCAGAAATCAATAGATTTACTCAAGGTCACATAGCTAGAAAGCATCACAGCCAAGATTTGAACTCATGTCTCCTGGTCCAGCACTCTGACCACTGTATCACTCTGCCTCTTACGCATAAACACTGATATTTCATTCCTGAGAGCAGACTTAATGAGATGCAATACCTCTTACCCTTTGCAGAGTATGATACAAACATTTTCAGACACAATCAGTACAACTTAGATTAG
This sequence comes from Phalanger gymnotis, assembly GCA_028646595.1. Taxonomy (NCBI): domain Eukaryota; kingdom Metazoa; phylum Chordata; class Mammalia; order Diprotodontia; family Phalangeridae; genus Phalanger; species Phalanger gymnotis. Next base: position 1,109 of record JAQQSZ010005756.1, on the reverse strand, counting down.
CTTCCTTACAAAGGAGGGCTTTTGTATTGAGTAGAGGGGTTGGAGGGAATTATAACATGAATGCAAAAAAAGGAAACAAAATAAAAAAGCATCAATGAAACATTTAAAATGCAATGATTGGAGAAGTTTACAAGGGAAACAGCAGTAAGAGAATGCTGGCACTACTATATTAAATTTAAAATATGTGAAAAAACCAAATTGTATATATTAGATTAGAAGTTTCTTATACAATCTTCATTTTCTGTTTTTCTTTGAATATGGAAATGTTCACATTTGTTGTTGATTTTCTAGTTCATTGCAAAATTAAAAAGTAATAATTATTTGCTCCTTAGAAGTGTTATAAAGAAGTGGGCAAACTTTGCTTTGCAATTTTGTGTAAGGCAGCCCTCTCTGAAAGGGAAATGTTTTATTTACTAATAGGACACTGGTTTATGGTGCCATAACCCGAATTTATTTTAGAGAATGAAGGAAGGCTATTCCCTGAAAGATACTTAAAATGTTAGTAAGAAAAGCATATGCATATGTAGTATGGGCTTACTACCTCCTGATCCCCTTCCAAAAGGTGTGTATCACAGCCCTATGCATATTAGGCACTTAATAAATGTTTATTGATTGATTAGTTGATTGTGAACAGCTGTCAGTTTGATTTGTACAACCTTTTACTGCCCTCAGACAAGAAGGACTATAAATTGCCAGAGAAAAACAGGAGTTACTTGAAGATACTGATGTGGATGCACAGGGAACTCACCAAGAATATTTTGCAAAGATATATGGGCAAGAGCCATTCACAAGAAATGAATATAAGAGAAAGGCATGGTCCTGTCATTGTAGATGTACTGAAACTCAGGATGAAGTTAAGGAACTAAAGGAAACCAAAGTAAATGAAAGATATCTTTTTTTGGTTCTATTCTAGTTTTATTAGGAGGAAGAGGAAGATTAGGAAAGGAATAGATAAGACTATTACTGGTGGGGGCGGAGCCAAGATGGCAGCTGGGAAGCAGTGACTGGCGTGAGCTCCCCACCAAGTCCCTCCAAAAACCTATAAAAAAATGGCTCTGAACCAATTCTAGAGCTGCAGAACCCACGAAGTGGCAGAGGGAAGCAGGGCT